>JAXIVJ010013660.1:0-25000 GCA_036785665.1 Chirona hameri
CACCCGCACCCCCGCACCGCCGCACCCGCACCCTCAGCCCGCACCCCGCACACCGCGCCCGCGCCGCGCCCGCGCCCGGCTCCCCGCACCGCGCCCGCGCCCGCGCCCCGCGCCGCCCGCGCCCTGCCCGCGCCCGCGCGGCCACGCGCCCACGCCCCACGCCCGCGCCCGCGCCCGCGCCCGCGCCCGCACCCGCACCAGCACCCGCGCGCGCCACGCGCACGCGCAACGCGCGACGCGCACCACGCACACGCACGCAACGCACACCACGCACCACACGCACCACACGCACTACGCACTCACACGCACACTTAGCACACACACCACACAACTCACACACACACACACACACACACACACAACATCACACACACACACACACACACACACACACACACAACACACACACACTCACCTACACACCTAACCACCTACACACCTACACACCTACACACTCTACACACCTACACCACTACACCTACACTCAACCTGCACACCTGCACACCTCGCACACCTGCCACTCACACTGTCACCCCTGCACACCTGCACACCTGCCACACCTGCACAGCCCTGCACACCTGCACACCCCCTGCACACCTGCACACGCTGCACAACCTGCACACCTGCACAACCTGCACACCTGCACACCTGCACACCTGCACACCTGCACACCTGCACACCTGCACAGCCTGCACACCCTGCACACCCTGCACACTCTTGCACACCATGCACACCTGCACACCTGCACACCTGCACACCTGCACCACCCTGCACACCTGCACTACTGCACACCTGCGACCTGCACACCTGCACACCTGCACCTCCTGCACACCTGCACACTGCACACCTGCACACCTGACCACCTAGCACACCTGCACACCTGCACACCTGCACACATGCCCCACCTGCACAGCACACCTGCACACCGTCACACCTGCACACCAAGCACACCTGCACACCTGCACACCCTGCACACCTGCACACCTGCACACTACCTGCACAGCCTGCACACCAGCACACCTGCAGCACCTGCACACCTCCCTGCACACCTGCACACCTGCACACCCTCGCACACCTGCACACCTGCACCACCTGCACCACTGCACTCCCTGCACACACTGCAACACTGCACACATGCACACCTGCACACCTGCACACCTGCTCACCTGCTACACCTGCACACCTTCACACCTGCACACCTGCACACCTGCACACCTGCACACCTGCACACCTGCACACCTGCACACCTGACACACCTGCACACCTGCACACCTGCACTTCACACTGCAACCTGCTACCCTGCACCCCTGCACCCCTGCACCACCATGCACCCCTGCACCTAGCCCCTGCACCCCATGCACCCCTGCACCCCTCAGACACCCATGCACCCCTGCACTCCTGCACCTCTGCACCTCTGCACCCCTGCACCCCTGCACCCCTGCACCCCTGCACCCCATGCACCCCTGCACCCCCTGCACCCCTGCACCTGCCTGCACCCCTGCACCCTCACACACCTACACACCTACACACCTACACACCCTACACACCTATACACATCTATCTCTATACTCTACAATATCTATATCTATTCTATATCTATATCTATATCTATATCTATACTATTATATATAGTCTATATCTATATCTATTTCTATATTCTATATCTATATCTATATCTCTATCTAATCTATATCTATCATCTATATCTAATGTCTATATCTATATCTACTAGTAATCTATATCTTATATCTATTAATCTATATCTATATTCTATATCTACTAATCTATATCTATATCTATATACTATATATACTTATATTATATATATATATATTATAAGTTTATATAAATAATCTATACTATATATCTATATATATATCTATAATCTATATCTATATCCTATATATCTATAGTCTATATCTATATCTATATCTATATCTATATATATATCTACTATATCTATACTATATCTATATCTATATCTATACTAATATCTATATTATCAATACTATCTATATCTATATCTATATTATATATATACTCTATAATAATATATATATATACTATAATACTTATAAATATATAGAATTATATATAATAACAATATAGTATATATATATAGTGTATGTGTGTGTGTGGTGTGTGTGTGTGTGTGTAATGAACGCTGATGCGTTGATGCCAACGTAGTTGTAACTGGAATTGATTATGAAATTGTGTTTTTGATACAAATTGGTGAAGGCGTTGTATAAGGCTCCTGCCAGGTTGCTCCTAATACAACATGAATTCCGTGGCAATATCGTGCTCACAAATCGTATAGTATGCTGTTCTTGGTGTATGGTATTGTGATGGAAGATACATAATATTTGTAGGATCTGCGATCGGAACAAATGTCAAGATTGTGAAGCATTATTTTGTTTTTAAAGAAATCGTCGTGTCGAAATGTTTTACTCGTTTGATAAAGGCCTTTGGCCGAAATATTACAACATAATAATTAACATGTTGATAAGCATTGGATTTTCACATTTTCGTGGTATAGAGCCATGTTTTTTAGTTTATTAATTATATCAAGTATGTTCCTCGCACAATCACCTAAAACTCTATAAAGTACTTTTAATTTCTGAAAGTTGTCAAATATACGCTGGTTGTAGTAGAAAAATATGAAGTAAGTGCTTCTGAAAAATGATGGTGATATGTATTCACTCGAAAAGTCACTTACTTTATTAAACAAATTAAGGTTTTTAGATTGGGCGAATGACGTCATTATGAGCTATAGACCGCTGCTTGATTGGCTGAACAAATTGGGATTGGCTGAAAATGTGTCCTGTCAGCCAATCAGCGGCTGCATCCAGCCTGAGTAATTTTGCAAATGTTTAAATGCAATTGCTTAAAAACGGTTCAGTTTTTGGGGAAATTGACCTTTGTAATTGAGACATTTCAATAACGGACCAAGATAATTGCTATTTCAGTTTAAAACAACAACAAGGTGAAATATAATCTTTAAATGTTTTAGTTTCCTAATCCTTTTTAAGTCCAATTCGCCTTTTTATATTAAAAAAAACAATATTTACATTATGACAAAATTATCCTTGTTTTTATGAACCCAAAAAATTGGTACCTTACCAAAATTGTCCCCAACCCCATTGATGCAGCATAAGGTACGGAAAGTTTGACAGTCGCAATCGCTCATAGTTTTCAAGTTATTGAGAAAATCTGGAGGGGAGCATATTCAACTTTCCCGCCCCCCCCCCCTTCCCCTACCAATAACATGATTGTGGGCAACTAGATAGGCAGAACAGTACTAGCCAAAAAATTTCGGCGCGAAACGCCGTCGTTTACACTATTTCCGAATAAACCTAAGGTGGGTTGGAGGATACCGACCCTGTTGTTGCGCGTGTTAACACGCTCCTGGAAGGGGGGGGGCGAAATCCCCGCCCCCCCTCCGGTTTTTCGAGGATAGCGCCAAAAACGGCGTCGCGCAGGCGCCACCTACTTTTGCACACCTGTTCAGCAATGGAACTTCCCACATTATGTAAAAATTATTGACCTCGGGTCATCTCAGGTCAGGTCACCAGACCAGGTCACGTGATGACCTCAAACTCAAAAATGTTTGCAGTAGTACCACAGCCACAGTTTTAGGCCGATCGGTTTCAATCCTGCAGGATTTCATAAGGTCATAGATATCAGCAATTTCTGATCTCGGATTTATAATATCTGGTGACCTAAAGGTCAGGTCAATTTCGTGACCGCCAAAACTGTTTTGTCAATAACTGTCGACATAGTTAAGATAGAGAAGACAAAATGGTACCAATGTGTTTTTCTCGTCGATTACACGTCTACCAATATGCAACATCACCAACTTAGGTTACCACTTGACCTTGAACTGAGGTCAAAATTTATCAGTTGACCTAAACCACGGTCACCATGAATGTGATTCGAATTCGCCTTAAACGAGACAAACACGATAGCGTAAAAACTATTGCTTTATCTTTATTAGTGGTAAAAAACTATTTGCGAAAAACAGTTTTGCACAAAACAAAATTGACATTTGATGACCTCTGGAGACTAAACTATTGACCTGAGCTCAAATCTAAGGACGCCTATGTTGATTGCATTTTGCAAGGGGCTTTTCAATTGTTTTTCCCGTGTTGCTGTTAACTATCATAGTTCCCGAGAATATATTTGGGGGTGTTCGAAGCGGAAAGTCTTGAAAACTTGTAAAATCTGACCCTTCGATGACCTCTGGTGGCCTCAATATTGACCCTGAGAAAAAAATGACAGAAATGCTTTCGAAAGAGCTTGTCTCGAGCTATCTAACGTCTTTTCTTGCTCGTCGATACGTTGCGTGGTGTTTCGAGATCATAGGGGGGGGGGGGGGAGAAATCCCCCTCCCCCTCCAGGTCGTGTAATTATCAGAGGCCCTCCAGGGCGCGTGTCTGCCACACAGATCCCCCCGCCCACCCAACCTAAAAATCCTGTGCGATGCCAATGTATGGATGTACCTACACCTAAGGAATTGGATGTAATCAACCTTCGGTATTTCATGCTCTGCATGCCCAACGTGCCCAACCTGCCGCACGAGTTGGATCAAATTTACAACAATAATGGGGTAAGTTGAGCATACTTTTTTAACATTTTATTTCGTGTCAATTTTTAAAGCATAAACGTGAATTATGTGAAAATAACTGTTTTGTATTTGGAAGGTCAATTTCGGACCTTACCAGTCTTTTTTTAGTTGTGTAGTGTGTGTGTTGGGGGGGGTGGGTGGTCGTGGCTCGACTGCTCACTGGATCCACCATTGATTATTAAAGCCATGGTTCCTATTCAATTCAAAGCATGACATTTGAAACATAGTATACGTAAAACAAGCATGAACCTCTGGACATTGTAATTGGACTTAGTTATGAGTAAAGGTGCAAGTACAGAAAGAAGTATGCTGTAGCACAATACAAAATAAAATGTTTACACCTAATGGTATGGCGTGAGTTGTTAGGCAAAAAAAAACGGTTAACCCGGCATCGGCTGGGGTTTCCAGAAACCTTCCATTGGCTGGGGGGGGGGGGGGTAACTACCTGGGTTATCTTCCGAACCAATGATCGCAGCGAGACGCGCAAGGCGGCATATCGAAATCTCTCAATGAGAAAAAATCTAAAGGCATACTCTAAAGTTGCAAAATGATGTCAAATGTCAGGTCACGGTCAGGTCAAAGGTCAAGGATCAAATCAGGTATTTTAGTGTAAGGACCATACTTTATATCCAAAGCCTTTGATTGAGACCATGATCACCAGAGAGCTCTCAAAGGTGTAATACACATCCCGCATGAGCTAAAGTGAGATTGTTGGCAAAGAATCAAGGTCAAGGTCAGGTCCCGAAATGGTCACTATGCACAACAATATATACGAAAAGTCATGCAACATATGTTTTATGAGTTATGTTAACATGTATAATACGATAGTGATAGTCAATACCTCTTTACCTCATCTGCACTCACACCTCTTCACACCCGCGATTGGTTGGGGTGCTCCGGGCTTTCGCCCCCCCCACCCTAACGCGACTTTCTTCGACAATAGCTCAGAAACCAATAGCGTTATCGACGTGAAACTTCAGGTACCTCTCCATACACACAACTATCCACTACTACTGTGCAAAAATAAGAAGAAATATGCTTGAACATTCCATATCCGAATATATAGACGAATTTACTCACTAGACACGAGAAACTACATCACTAACGTAGCAGTAGCGTACAAATGGCTAATTCCGAACACATGCCCCTCTATAGTCTAGTACAAAACCGCCCAAAACAATCGAAAATTCAAGGGCATACCAAATAGCTATCTTGGATGTTTGAAAATATTGTTTCTTTCCTCACACCCACCCCCACCTCCCCACCCCCACCCAACCAAAAAAACAAAGGTATTTTTAAATGTCCCTCAAAACTACATTTCAAATATTTTCCCAAAACCTAAAGATATGTGGTAGAACTACAATTGCATAGCTAAAGACAAACCCAAACCAAATTAAAAGCAATATCTTAATTTTCCGACTGACTACTTATCGCTCCCTAAGTATGAGTAACTCATTGACGTCTATATTGAAAATGAGTTTTTAGGCTACATCTAGAAACCAATACAAACAAATAAATGCCAACATTTGTATTTCCGAGACCACAATAGGTCTAGACCACATGTCTTTTGTGTTTATATTTATCAAATTTCAAATTGTGACCTTAATTGACCTGACCTTGACCCTTATATGGTATCAGATTGTGAAAAATAACTGCTACTATCGAATTATACGTGTAAAGTAAACCATAACAACATGTGTTGCATGGCTTTCGTAAACCTATGACCTTTTGTGACCTGACCTTGATCTTCATCTTTGCTTACAATTTCACTTTTAGCTTATACAAGATATGTATTATACCTTTGAGAGCACTTTATGCGATAATAGTCCGTAATCTAAGCTTTGGATGCAAAGTATGGCCCAAAAACTCAAATATCTCAACTTTAGCTTTGATCTGACTGTGACCTGACAAGTGACCTTATTTTGACAATTTCGTGATATGCTTTGGATGCGTATCATTGTGAGCTTTCGATTACCGCCTTGCGCGGTCTCGCTGCGCGGTTATTGGTTCCGATGATAACCAGGGGGGGGGGGGCGAAAACGCCCCTCCTACCCAGCCAATTGCGTTCGGCTGAGGCCCGAGCCAATGCCGTGTTAAGTAAGGTTAATGTCAAGCTCCAGGTCAAAGTCAGGTCACATAAGGTCAACAATTTGAAAATGTAGATAAATCTAAATAAAAAAGGCAGTTTCTAGACAAATTTTGTCTCAGAAAATACATGTGCTGTCATTTATATGTGTCTGTATCTGAGTGACTAAAAAGCAAAAAAAACGCAATTTCACAAGATATGATTTGACATATGTCAAGAGTTACTCATACTTGAGTCATACTATAGTCATATGTCATATGTCAGTCATAAATAAAGATATTGCTTTTAAATTTGGTTTGGGTCTTTTACACATGTGGTTCTCAAAACATATATTCCGATTTTTTTTTTATAATGTTTTCAAATTTGGCTTTTGAGGGCATATTGTTTTATTGTATATTTTTCCTATTTTGGGGGCCAAAAACAAAATGGTAATATTTCAAGGATGCTCATTTGTAGCTCTTACCATCCGCTATCTTTTGACGTTTTTGTTGTCGCATTTGTGCTCACCAATATGGCAATTGTACGGTCTGTTACAAAATTTGGTTGATTTTTTCGTCTCAAAACTCGTGTGTAATGACGTCACTAACTTCGCTATCTCTATTTTTCGACAAAATTACTTCATTTTCGCACAGAAGACGTACATTGAATGTAGGAGATGGTATACCCGAAATTTCACGTCGATAGCGCTATTGGTTTGTGAGATATTGCGAAAGTTCGTCAGGGGGGCGAAAAACGCCCCCCCCCCCCCCCCCCAGCCAATGGCGGGTTAACTGGCCAATTTCCATCATAGTCATACTTACGTATTTTTGCCTTTATATGCTATGTTTGGATCTTATTGGGAGGTAGCAACCCCCCCCCCCCCCCCCCCCCAGTGGTTTTCCATAAAATAGGCCCTGCTTGCTAGCTAGTATATTCACGACTTTCAGCTACCATGTTTCAGTGCAAATTGCATAAGGCTGTTTGTTGCCTACCACACTCAACCTCTTGTTCATTGATTACGGCGAGAGCGAAGCGCTCGCTCGTCCTACTGTGGTATATGGAAACAATCTGAATATGAGCGGCCCGACCCATTGCGACGCTTTTGAGAAGCTCATATATCTGCAACCGCACGTCCGATTGACCAAAGCAGGGCTTCTTTTTTTAAGTAGCCTCCATCCAACCTACCCTATTTGAGACCGGTGCCGACTCCTGTGGGTGACTACCACTGCGCGTGGCGCGTGCGGCGTGAGGGGTGTTGAAAGTGTTCTTTTTTTCTCGCCAAAAACTCCGCAACGGACTGGGCAGATGTGTACAAATTTGGTGTGTGGTTAGGGACCCGTCATTCCCGCCACTTTCCCACAAGTCAGGGTGGGGTGCCTATGCACGTGCTCACGTGCACACCCCTATTCTATATCTCAGGAATGGCTGAGCCGATTGTGTTCGAATTTGGTGTGAGTGGTTAGGGGACCCTGCACGTGCCCACGTGCGCACATTAATGTATCTCAGAAACTACTTGCCCGATCGAGTTGAAATTCACCATACATTTCCTTCGCGCTCGCCCGTGCATCCCAACTACGGCCGCCTTACTGGTTGTATTGATTCAGTGTGTTTACTGTTTTTGTAGATAAAGTGGTTAGCTATATGTAACAGCCGTGTCCGTGTACCGAGGTGTCGATACACCTCGGTACAAGCGTCCGCAGGTTCGACATCTCCTCCCAACAGTGTGTCCGTGTACCGAGGTTGTCGATACACATTCGGTACAGCATCCCGCACAGCGTTCGACACTCTCTCCAACAGCGTGTCCGGGTACCGAGTGTCGATACACCTCGGTACAGGCGTCCGCAGTTCTGACATCTCCCTCCCAACAGAGCGTGTCCGGGTACCGAGGTGTTCGATACACCTCGGTACAGCGTCCGCAGGTTCGACATCTCCTCCCAACAGCGTGTCCCCTGGGTACCGAGGCGTCGATACACCTCGGTACAGCGTCCGCAGGTTCGACATCTCCTCCCAACAGCGTGTCCGGGTACCGAGGTGTCGATACACCTCGGTACAGCGTCCGCAGGTTCGACTATCTCCTCCCCAACAGCGTGTCCGGTACCGAGGTGTCGATAGCTGGTTTATAAACCACCTGTCCGACCACCGCGAGGAATCCACCTGGCCGACAGGTGGCTTAATTGTAATTAATGTCCGGGGACTTCGCAGCTCGAGATGAAACGGATTTGGTCCAGCCCTGAGGAACCCGTCTGTTGGCACGCCGGCTAGAGGCCAGCAAGGGTGCAGTGCCCTGTCTGATGGTACATGTGTATGTCGTGCTTCTGGTACTGGTAATGTGTAATGTGTAACTGGTAATGTGTATGTCGTGATGGTAATGTGTATGTCGTGCTTCATGTACAAACGTCTCAACACAAAAGCTTAGTTAACCGTAAGGTTTCGTCACATTACATAACTTTTGCATTGAGATTTTGCTAGAAAACAACCAAATGCTATCATATTTGTTTATATGGTGAGCGGAATGTCCCTGTAGGTATTAGTATTTAGTAGATAGTATATATAGCATGGTGATACTATTATGCATCATGGAGTAGAGTGTTGGGTATTGCCGGCTGCGCAAGCTATACTATTCCATTATACCTGTGAGTATACCTATATACCTATACACCATACAGTTCAGTTCAGTATACAGTTCGCCAATACTGTTGCGCGTGTTTCATGTTTGTCAATTTTGTGTTATCTGACCGTTAGGTGTTTCTGAACTGCAGTGCAGAAACATTTACCAGTCAGTCACTTACGACATTACATCGGGAAGAGATCCCTTGACAATCTTTGGTGTGGGACATTTCAACGCACCGATGGATATTGCAAAATGCAGCAAGGACTAAAGCAATCCCAGACAGGGGCGGATTCAGGGGGGCACAGGGGGAACGTGCCCCCTCCGAAACAGCTGAGGAGGGCCCTTTTCGGCGCGCTGCGCGCGCCGAAAAGGCCCGACGAGACCGCGCGAAGCGCGGTATCATGGGCTATCTAAGAGCCTGGAGACCACGCAAAGTGGTCTTTAGAGAGTTTAGAGCACTTGAGAGGTCCTTAACCCTATTCCCTGCGGGCGGCCAAAATTACGTTAAAGGAAATAGTTCACCTTGAATTTTTTTTACCCAACACGATTTGATTATATTTTTTAATACAATTTCTTTTTATATTGTCAAAAATGGCCTTATATCGCGCCGATTCAGGACAGAAGGCCGTAAATTTGTATTGTTTATCAAAACTATATGCATACTCTCGGAGTCAGAGTCCTGACGTACCGCGAATGTAAAAAATGGTTCAGCCAATCAGATTCGAAAGTAGTCGCGTAAAGATAGACTCGCATTGGAGATGTGCCAACCCGCGGCCGGCGATTCGTTTGCTAGCACCAGCTGCAAGCTGATTGGCTGATGGTATAGCCTCTGCCCGGGCTAGAACCAGTACAACATTCTTTCGCCAGCACCGCATTCCTTCGCCAAAAACTCAAATATATTCGGCTGGAGAGTCTTTCCAGTCAAGGAAACTTGCAGATAGGGGTTTCCCAACACGAGCTACAAAACTGCTATCTCAGTTTAAAACTAATGTTGAAGGTGAACCATTTCCTTTAACCTGCGGGGGCAGATTCTGCCCCCCCCCCAGAGATCTCGAGAACCGCTCTATCGATTTTGATGGGGGAAAATAAAGAGAAAAAGAGAGAAAAAATAGAAAAAATATATATATTGCGCATAGGCGGATCCAGGAAAAAAAACATGGGGGGGGGCACCATGCGCGTAACGCTTTTATCATCTTACTAATCTGAAGTTGGACCTAATGTGAGGGTGGGTATCGCCTCCCATTTTTTTTTATCCTGAGTGCGCCTCTGCCCCAAAAATATGTACAATCCCAGTATATATGATGCATATTGCATTGAAATTGTTTCTGACGCATGTATTGCACTGCAAACCACGAAGGAAGTATGCGCCGCAAAACCGCATTCGTAACACCCTCCCCAAAACAGGAGCCTGGGCCCAGCCGATTTTTTCAAAATTTTGACACAACACGCGCCATTCGATTTTGGGAAAAGTCACAAAGTTTCAGGACGCTAAACCTAGCGGTTTGGAAGCGGCAAGTGAAAACCACCGGAGGCAGAATCTGCCCCCACGCAGGGAATAGGGTTAAGGACCACCAGGGCCCTCTCTGAAAGACCAGAGGACCCCTGGGAAGTTCAAAGGGCCCACGTGCAGGTCAGATGGTCTGCTGTGCCTTCTCAATGCTTGGGAATAGGACCCTTGCAACGCTCTGGAAGGGGCCCTTTCGAGGCGCCACCCTCCCCCTGGGTGAAATCCTGGCTACGTGCCTGGCCGCCCTACGTCGGTCTGCAAGTGTCCTGGTCAGGTTTCAATATGCCCTCGCTGGGTCTGAGAGAGCCCTAAGCCTGTCGTCGAGGGCCTTTGCTAGTTCTGAGAGGGCCCTGGTGTGGTTTGCGAGGGTCCTGGCCGGGCCTGAGAGGGCTCTACGCCCGCTTAAGAGGGCCTGACCAAGCCTTGGAGGGATTATACGCTGGTTTGAGAGGCCCAGTCCTAGTCCTGAGTGGGCCCTACATTAGACTTGCCGGGCTTGAAATGAGCCTGCGCCTGTTTGAGAGGACCCCTTCCAGGCCTCTGATGACCCTAGGCCGGTCTGAGAGGGCCCTTACTAGACGACAAGGACCCTATACCGGACACCAGGCGAGCCATTTGGGCTGCCTGAGCCAGAGGCCTGGTCTGAGCCCTCTCAGGCCTGGCAATGGCTCTCTCAAACGGACGGAGGGCCATTCATGTCTGACAATGGCCCTCTCAGGCTTAGAAAAGGCCCTCTCAGGCCCACCAATAGTACTCTCAAAGAGCCTGAGGGACCTCTCTTACCGACCTTAGGGCCCTCTCACACCGGCACAGGACCCTCTCAGAACGACCGAGGGCCCTTTCAAACCTACCAGTGGTCCTCCAGACCAGCATAGGGCACTCTCAAGTCTTGCAAGGGCCCTACAAGACTGGCATAGGGTCAGAGGCGTCGCCAACGGGGGTCGGGGGGGGGGGGGGGGTCGGACCCCCACTCTCAGAAGGCGGGGGTTGACTCTCACACACACGCACTTTTTGCAGGGAAAGTTAACAATTTATCGTAAAAATTGCCCTTGCAACAGTCAAAATCCAGCTATCCACAGTTTTAAACTGGACATTTTCGCGCCGCTTCGCGGCATGACACAAGTTTCGCAATTGCTTATACAAATTTGGAAAATGGGAAAATTAATTCCATTAAATGTCTCCCAGAGGCTCTCATTGGTGGTAATTGGTCCCCAGGTCCCACTCGCTTCATAAAATATTAACTTTCAAGCGGGATACATGTTTATTGTTTAGCTAGTCTGCCGAGTTCCGAAAAAGGCAACGCGAACGCAAAGACGCGGACATCGGCACCCGCGGAAGCTGCTCCAGCGGTGCCCAACTTGCTGGGCCCGGAAGAGCTAATAGTGGGTACCAGGCCAGGACCATCTCCCCTCAGGTTCCTCCAGATCCACAAAGACCATTTATGCTGGGAAAGACGTTCTGCCTCTTGCTGCTTTCAAACCATCTGCACTGTTACCAGTTGCTTGTTACAGTTCGGTGCATATGCAATATGCATTATGCACACATTTATTATTATCATATGCACTATTGAGCGCTGACTACCACCGGTCATCGTGATTTACTATCCAAGGCTAACTAATGTATATGAAAAACTACCTTCATTTCAATATTTTGCATGATACCGAGATGTGCAACCAGGAAAAGGGGTTACCTGAGGCTTGGCTCCACTCACGGTCTGTTTATAATATTAAAATTTCCGTTTCCACGACCTAAAATTCACATTTTCACGCCGCTTCGAGGCGTCACATCGGTGGCCATCATCATAACGAAGCCATCGGCATCGTCTTTGGTTCGTCGTAACGCTGAATTGAATGAATAGCATTTTTAGGTTCGTATCCTCTACAAGGCCCATCGCCTATATTTCTGGGGTTTATCAGGCAAACTCGTAACATTTATCGCTACTTGGCGGCGCTAAATAACAAGTACCTACTGTAACATGCAAATCCACATTACAAATGCTGCAAAGGCTTAAATACACGCAGGAAATGTGATTAAATTTTTTCGTCATTTCAGCCGACCCCCACTCAAAACTAATCGGCGACGCCCCTGCATATGGCCCTGTCAGGCCTGTCAAGGGCCTTTTCAGGCCGGTATGGGACTCTTTCAGGCCTGACGAGGGCCCTCTTAGGCTTGTCAAGGGCTTTCTCATACTCAAAAATACACTCTCAGGCCGACTTGAAGCCCTTTCAGGCCTGCAAAAACGCTCGGGCCCTTTTCGGCTCGAGGGCCCCTTGACGTCTGATGTGCCCCCCCCCCCCCCCCCTCCCCCGGAGCATTTTCCTGGATCCCCCTGATCCCAGGGTAGGCCAATATTATCCGCAGTATCTGATGTTTTGATTAACCATTTGCATTCAGTGAGTGAGCAGTGAGCAAAGCACTTGATACCCACGTAGTCAGATGAGGCACCCCATGTGTTACCTCTTGACAATTGACATCACTGACAAAATGGCATGGGCCGGCCGGCGGGCATATTCAGTGCAGAGCTGCCTCTGCAGAATCCGCCCGGCCAGAGCGGCCTCCTGCCTGCGGCGTCTGATGGCACGGCTGCGCTGCACTGAAGGCCGGCCCGCCCATTCATTCCGTGACCTTGGCTGCACCGGCCTGCAACGCTGCGAAAACAGCTGGTAAGGGCCCATTACTGCAGTAAGGCCATGGAGAATGTCCCTTCCCGACCTACGGCAGCTCCACCCGGGCCTCAAACCTGCGCCAGACGGCCCACGCTGCCGCTGGCACCTGAGCCCTTCCCGCACGACACATGATCCGCGCCTACAGGCTACAGCGACAGTTTTGCAGGCTGAATATTCGCTGTGTGACAGTTTTGCAGGCTGAATATTCGCTGTGTAGTGGCGGTGCCGCCTCAGAGATGGCATCAGCCCGATCAGTCGTCTAATGACAGCCGACATAGCCGTGGAATGGACGGTGTGGGCGGCTCTGGGCGGCTCTGGGCGGCTCGAGCGGCGTCCGACCGCCCAGCACCGGCGCGGGCGACGCTCCTGATCGAATTTGAGGACATTCCTGACCCAAGCTGACCATTCGTCATCCAGGAATTGGCCGAAATGATGGATCGATTGGTAAAGCGCGCCCTGTTATGTCGGACATTCGGTGTTCGGCCGGCGGAATTTGTGAGGTGGCGGGACAGCGGTTTGATGACGCCTACGCTGTCATGCTGTGAATCTTTGGCACTCGACTGTAACATCCTCCATGAAACGACAAAGTTGTAGCATATTTTAACCATAGTTGTCGACTATAGTCGCCGCACAATGAGTGTTGCACATTTTGCCCCTCTGTCACAAGGACGAAATGTGCAACATTCTTGATAATGCATACAATTATAAAGGAAACCTTGCATTACAATAGTAGTACCGGTGAACTTGCCTGCATAATCACACACCTAAAGTCAAACTCAAGGTTATATTTGGTCGACGTAATTGCAAAGAATATTAACATTTTTGCTGAATCTTATACACTGTAAAAACTAAGACATTAGAAACGATTCGATCATTAAAGGGAGATAATCACCTTTTTCCACAAAAATGGAGTTAGCACCTGAAATCTCTAGACGAGGCCAAAATATGATGTAAATTCATCACATTTTGCATATCAACATCCCTACCGAAATATATTGCCCGTTTCCTACTGATAAGCGAAAATTAGCCCCCCTACGCATTGTTATGTATCATGAAGGTATGCAATATGTTTCCTGCACTCTATCTTTTGCGAATATGTGCCAAAATGTGTATGAACAATCAACAATCTTTTTATCTGTAATCTTTTTTAAAAGGTGCATTGAAATCAGCAGTTTAGCTTGGCACCGGCCGGCCGGTGCCAAGCTAAACTACGGCGACCTATTTGGTGTCGGCGATTTGTTTACAAGTGCCCATTCAACAACGTTGAACAGATTGATGCAAAAGCGCCAGATGTTGCGCTTTCCAATAGTGGAGCGAAAATACCGATAATTAATTTTCCCAAACTTCCAACTTCGAATTAGGGAATAATTGTATTTAATTCTTAAATAATACCATAACGGTAGCCAAATAAGTTGTTGCTAACAAAATAAAAAGGTGATTATCTCCCTTTAAAGGGACACTGCCACTTTCGGATGGTATCGTAAAAACCGGCTTAAACAAGTCCTAAGGACCACCTATGATTTTTAATCGCCATCAAAGGTTTACTCAAGCAGCGCAAATAACAACAACAAAAAAACAATAATTTACTTAATCTGTTATAAGAATCGAAAAACTGTTTACGATTTCTACTCACCACTACATATTTGGATTATGGAAGCGTTTGTTCCAGTTAAAGGAAATAGTTCACCTTGGAAAATTTTTACCCAACACGATTTGATTATATTTTTTAATACAATTTCTTTTTATATTGCCAAAATGGCCTTATATCGCGCCGATTCAGGACAGAAGGCCGTACATTTGTATTGTTTATCAAAACTGTATGCATACTCTCTAAGTCAGAGTCCTGACGTCACGCGAATGTAAACAATGGTTCAGCCAATCAGATTCGAAAGTAGTCGCGTAAAGATAGACTCGCATTGGAGATGTGCCAACCGGCGGCCGGCGATCGCTTGCTAGCACCAGCTGTAAGCTGATTGGTTGATCGTATAGCCTCTGCCCGGGCTAAAACCAGTACAACATTCTTTCGCCAGCACCGCATTCCTCCGCCAAAAACTCAAATATATTCGGCTGGAGAGTCTTTTCGGTCAAGAAAACTTGCAGTTAGGGGTTTCCCAACACGGGCTACAAAACTGCTATCTCAGTTTAAAACTAATGTTGAAGGTGAACTATTTCCTTTAACTGCATCTGACCAACCGTCAGCTGGCGCTATTGCAATTGGATGAGGCGGCAATGCACTTATACATTGTGGTTCCGTTCCCGTTAACTGCATGAAACGAATCTGGCGCATCTGGCGCACTTGAGTTGTTGCCATGGAAACGTGTGAAATAAACGCATGGACTCTTTGCTATTCGGTATCTCCGGAATCAGAGGACCGGGCGAAACACAAGACATAAACAATGTAAGCAATCCGATGCCAAAAAACCTCGGTTGGAAAAACTTCATCAATAGTAGGAAATCAAAAATCCTTCGGAAAAATCAAAATTCCTTCGGAATTAATCTTAATCCCTTCGGAATAAATCTTAATACCTTCGGAATTAATCTTAATCCCTTCGGAATTCATATTTTCTGTATGCCAATTATTGGGCTGAAATCAGGCATAATAAGACATGAAATGTTTTCTGACATTATAAATTTCGACTGAAAGCTTATGCAAAAAATATAACTATTTACAATTGTTGCACAAAGCTGCAATTAATTGATTTTGGTACGTAGTGGTGAGCGGACTCGTCAAGGTCATTGCATGGAAGAAAACTGAACTTTGAACGATGGTATTGGGCGACTGGGCCGTATTTTCGAAAAACGGACTTCAGAGTGTTAATCAGATGCGATTGCTCTTTAACATATCACATTTTACATTAAAGTGTCAGTGTCCCTTTAAGCTCCAAATGTCAATATACATACTTACCCCAGGTATTTGATTCGTGTCAGTTGAGGATCATGATGTTTTATTATCCACTAGTTATTTTTTGGTTCTTCTCAAAAGCCATAAACTATTCAGCGTATGTTTTCTTCTTCAGTTAGCGTCTCTAGCGTCTCTTAAACAAATTGTCTAAGGCTTAAGCAGTATATGGTGAAACGGTCGGCTGAGTGCTTCTTGGACTAAAGGATGAGCAGTTCGGTAACTTCACTTCTTCGACATACATTTGTGATATTTTGTATTAATTATTATCTTATATCTCCCTCTTTTAAACTAATGCCGATTAATTAAATTAATTAAATAAAGCTCGTTAATAGCACATCCTCGTATTTTTCGTGGTGTATCACGTAAAGATATGACACCGAATTTTGCTTAGTGAAACAAGGAAAACAAGCTTTCAATTAGAACTGATGCGAACGATGGAGCATACCTACACACAGGCACGTAGCGAATATTTCGTCCAGGGGTGCAGGCGCCTCGAAAGGGCCCCTTCTCGAGCGTTGAAAGGGCCCCCTTCCCAATCGTTGAAAGGGTCAAACAAAGCGGATGAAAGGCACGTTACAAGGATGGAAAATGCAGTATGACAGGTATGGCATATGCCATACCAATTTTTAGGAGCTGGAGTTAGCAAACTGCCATATCAATTTTGGAACTAGCGACATCAATTTGGAATCAGCTATACCAATTTGGAATATTTGTTTAAGCTCAAGACCTGGAACTCTTAAACAAATTGCGCCGCGTAGCGGCGCGAAAATTTAGAGTCTAATGCCCTGGATATGCTTTCTCATCAATGCGTCGCATTGCGTATGGTGCGGACCTTTAAAAATGCCACATTGTGCGTTTAAAAGTGCGGTAAAAAGTACTAAAGTGAACTATTTGGCCCAATTTTATAGGAAAGTAGCAACATAACACATAAATGCGCCGATAAACAGACCTATTTTTTCCTTCTAACCCGCATACAATTGAATTTGTAGATAAATTGCGCTGTGGAGCGGCGCGAAAATTGTGAGTTTTGTTGCCTGGACAACTGCATTCTTACTCCTGAAAGGCTCAGGGTCCCTTCAGATCGTCTAGGGGTCCTTACAACCTTTTCAATGCCCTTCTGACCTGTTCAGGGATTCATCTGGGATCCGCGAAGCGAAAAGACATGATGATGTGGAGTGGGTGATATATATAAAATACAAAGAGGGCTTACTCTACAATACAAATTAAAATCGGAGCTTTCGTGTATATTGTAACACCCTGACGAAGGGTGTTACAATATACCCGAAAGCTCCGCTTTTAATATTTTTATTGTGGAGTAAGTCCTCTTTGTATTTAATCTTCATCTGGGATCTCTACGTGCTTTTGGTTCTTCCGGTCTGACCAGGGACTCCTCTGACCTTCCAAGAAGCCCCTCCTGTGTGTCAAGGGGCCCATTCAGCCTGTTCAGAGGTCCTTCCGACCTGGTCAGGGACTGCACTGGCTGCTTTGTCGCCCTGCCAACATGCTCAGGGGCCCCTTCGACCTGCCCAGGGGCCTCTCCAGTCTGGCTAGGAACTCATCCGGCATGTTCAATGGCCCTTCCCACCGGCCCAGGGACCCTTTCGGTCTAACCAGGGGCCTCTCTGACTTGCCCAAGAGCCCCTCCGATCTGCCCAGCGACTCTTCTGGTCGGACTGCGCTGGCTGCTTTGTCGCCCTGCCGACATGCTCAAGGGGCCTTCCGACCTGCCCGGGGGCCCCTCCTTGCTGGCTAGGGGCCAATTCGGCATCTCAGGGACCCTTCTGACCCACCTAGGGACCCTTCAGTCTGGCCAGGCCCCCCCCCCCCCTGACCTGCACAGGGACCCTTTTAACTTTCCAGGGGCCCTCTGGTCTGTCCAGGGGTCCTCCAACCTGGTCAGGGGCTTAAATGGCGTGCAACAATTTCAAATTATGGTCAGGTTTGATGCCAAAACGGGCCTGTAACACGCTGGAACAATTTCTGCCTGAAGTTAGCTTGAAGAATGATTCAGCCTTCCGATGTTTGTTTGTCATGATCATTCTACAAAAAAAAATGTAGTGTGAGGAATGCTCGTGGTGGTAATATACTTACCTGCTCTGGGGGCTCGCTCAGCGTGACTCAGGGACTACATCCATAAACTGCAGCCGTATACGGGTCCGACCAGCCGTATACGGGTCCGACCAGCCGTATACGGGTCCGACCAGCCGTATACGGGTCCGACCAGCCGTATACGGGTCCGACCAGCCGTATACGGATCCGACCAGCCGTATACGGGTCCGACCAGCCGTGAGAAAGGTGCAGTGTCATTCACCAGTCCTGCCACGCTCAAACCCTGAACCGCAGCATCGTGGCATTGCATCCGCCGAGGGAGAGAGCCCTGCAGAGCCTCCGGTGCACCTCGCTAACGTGATGTCTACACGGACAGGCACGTAGCGGGGGAGAGCAAGGGAGAGAGCCCTGCAGAGCCTCCGGTGCACCTCGCTAACGTGATGTTTACACGGACAGGCACGTAGCGGGGGAGAGCGAGGGAGAGAGCCCTGCAGAGCCTCCGGTGCACCTCGCTAACGTGATGTCTACACGGACAGGCACGTAGCGGGGGAGAGCGAGGGAGAGAGCCCTGCAGAGCCTCCGGTGCACCTCGCTAACGTGATGTCTACACTGCGCCGGCTGACAAACGGAGCGTAAATCGTGGTTGTTACAGCGACTGTCTTCGGATGCACCGCCGCCACCACGGCCGTGTGCCGCTATGTGCTGCATGTTTTGACACTGAGAGAGCTCTGCGGCCTGCGGGGTGACTCCGCCGGGCCCCCGGGCCCCGGGGCCCGGGACCGCCACCACGGCCGTGCACCGCTGAGTGCTGCATGTTTTGACACTGATAGCTGCGGGGTGGCTCCGCCGGACCCCCGGGCCCGGACCACCGAACTTCCTCACCCTACCCACGCCCCCAGCAGCGATAACACGGATATGACCTTTGACCTCTCGGCACAGCTGAGCCGACCGCGGCGCCAGCCGTTGGCCCATGGGCCTTCCACAGACGTGCCCACAATATAAACACATGTAGCTGCCAGGGTCACCCACCGCCGACGGCCGCAACAACGCGGGGGCCCCGGTGGGAGGCGAAGTCAAGCCGACGTGGGAATCGGAGGAAGTGTGAATTCCGTCACTATCGTGTTGTCAACACCGTACTGGATGTTATCAGCGCGCAACTCAGAACTGGAATGCTGCCAGTCTAAATCTCCTACCATTTTGCTTTTGTTTTTTGTCCGGAAACGCTTGTTTTAGGTGTGCGATTGGGGACAGTTTCTAGTTGGTGGTATTTGTTGCAGGAAGGCGGACAGTCTACCGCAGGAAGGCGGGCAGGACAGTCTACCCTAGGAAGGCGGACAGGACAGTATATCGTAGGAAGGCGGACAGGACAGTATATCGCAGGAAGGCGGACAGGACAGTATATCGCAGGAAGGCGGACAGTCTACCGCAGGAAGGCGGGCAGGACAGTCTACCCCAGGAAGGCGGACAGGACAATCTACCCCAGGAAGGCGGACAGGGCAGTATATCGCAGGAAGGCGGACAGGACAGTATATCGTAAGAAAGCGGACAGGGCAGTATATCGCAGGAAGGCGGACAGGACAGTATATCGCAGGAAGGCAGGCAGGACAGTATATCGCAGGAAGGCGGACAGTCTTCCGCAGGAAGGCGGACAGGACAGTCTACCGCAGGAAGGCGGACAGGACAATATATCGCAGGAAGGCGGACAGGACAGTCTACCCCAGGAAGGCGGACAGGACAGTATATCGCAGGAAGGCGGACAGGACAGTCTACCCCAGGAAGGCGGACAGGACAGTATATCGTAGGAAGGCGGTCAGGACAGTATATCGCAGGAAGGCGGACAGGGCAGTATATCGCAGGAAGGCGGACAGGACAGTATATCGCAGGAAGGCGGACAGGACAGTATATCGCAGGAAGGCGGACATGACAGTATATCGCAGGAAGGCGGACAGGACAGTCAACCGCAGGAAGGCGGACAGGACAGTATATCGCAGGAAGGCGGACAGGGCAGTATATCGCAGGAAGGCGGACAGGACAGTATATCGCAGGAAGGCGGACAGGACAGTATATCGCAGGAAAGCGGACAGGACAGTATATCGCAGGAAGGCGGACAGGACAGTCTACCGCAGGAAGGCGGACAGGACAGTATATCGCAGGAAGGCGGACAGGACAGTATATCGCAGGAAGGCGGACAGGACAGTATATCGCAGAAAGGCGGACAGGACAGTATATCGCAGGAAGGCGGGCAGGACAGTATATCGCAGGAAGCCGGACAGGACAGTATATCGCAGGAAGGCGGACAGGACAGTATATCGCAGGAAGGAGGACAGGACAGTCTACCGCAGGAAGGCGGACAGGACAGTATATCGCAGGAAGACGGACAGGACAGTATATCGCAGGAAGGCGGACAGGACAGTCTACCCCAGGAAGGCGGACAGGACAGTATATCGCAGGAAGGCGGACAGGACAGTCTAACGCAGGAAGGCGGACAGGGCAGTATATCGCAGGAAGGCGGACAGGACAGTATATCGCAGGAAGGCGGACAGGACAGTATATCACAGGAAGGCGGACAGGACAGTATATCGCAGGAAGGCGGACAGGACAGTATATCGCAGGAAGGCGGACAGGGCAGTATATCGCAGGAAGGCGGACAGGACAGTATATCGCAGGAAGGCGGACAGGACAGTATATCGCAGGAAGGCGGACAGGACAGAATATCGCAGGAAGACAGGACAGTATATCGCAGGAAGGCGGACAGGGCAGTATATCGCAGGAAGGCGGACAGGACAGTATATCGCAGGGAGGCGGACAGTCTACCGCAGGAAGGCGGACGGACAGTCTCCCGCAAGGACAATGCATCCGCTACAGCCATGCGTTGGCATATTTAAAAAAGCAATTAAAACAGTCGCAATCTTAGTTGGTAAGCCATTTAAAATATGGTGAACACTTTGGGTTATCCTACAACACGTAAAACAAAATTGCTGCAGGAGCGACTAGGAGGCTATATTATTATACCAAAAGTTATGAACAAACTCAAATCAAAGTTCAGAAAAAGGGCACAGAAAGCTCAGCATCGGACTGGAGGTGAAGAGGTTCCTTTTGTTGTACAAAACCACTAGCATTGTGATCGATCCAGTAAACCAAGTTTTGATCCTCGCAGCATCTGGATCGTTTGTCTGGTATCTCATCAATACCTCAGCTGTACTGGATGCCACCCCACCGCAGAGCTTCTCCTCACTTACAGAGCATTTCTCATCTTTGCGGCGGGCCGCAGACATACACAGACTGGGCAACACACACGGCTTCTCATCTTTGCGGCGGGCCGCAGACATACACAGACTGGGCAACACACACGGCTTCTCATCTTTGCGGCGGGCCGCAGACATACACAGACTGAGCGACACACACGGCTTCTCATCTTTGCGGCGGGCCGCAGACATACACAGACTGGGCAACACACACGGCTTCTCATCTTTGCGGCGGGCCGCAGACATACACAGACTGGGCAACACAGACGGCTTCTCATCTTTGCGGCGGGCCGGAGACTGGGCGACACACACGGCTTCTCATCTTTGCGGCGGGCCGCAGACATACACAGACTGGGCAACACAGACGGCTTCTCATCTTTGCGGCGGGCCGCAGACTAGGCGACACACAGCGCCGATATCGGCCGGCGTATCGCGGTATTTCCAAAATGGCCCGGCAGTTCACACAGTGATTACCGGTCGGACCGCGTAAAAAAAAAACACGCTGATGTCTTGTAGTTACACCGGCACACGCTCCGTTCACAAACTCTCACCTTGGACGCCCGAGTGTGTCGCTGTTCGTTTTCATGTTGCCTGTGCGCACAACTTGTCGCCGTATCGCAGCTGTGTTGTTTTTGCTTGCGCTGCAAGACGCTGGAAATGTGTAACGACAGGACGCGGGCGCAGGAAACACGCAGCTCCGGTGTCAGTGCCGCTCGCGCCCGTATCAGACGACCGGTTATGTCGAGCCCGGTGCGGGCTCTGCAATGCTGTAGTGCGATGACACATATCGTGCATGGCATGGCTCCTGGTAGGATGTCTGCAGAATGACAGCAGTGCGCCGGTATCAGCTTGGTATCAACGTTGGTCTAATGTTCTCAGTTTCATGTCGCACATGCGCTACCTTCCATAACAATGCCCGTACCATTCATCGAGGTTGTCCAGAAACTTGGATTGAAATATTTCCGCAATTTTGCAACGCGTTTTTGACATTTTTAAAATTGAGGTTCCGAACTTATCTCCTGATCTCCGCTCCCTGTGTTTTTGGCAGTGACGCCCTGTTCTTTCTAGGCATGTGTTTCAAGGGGGCAAAATGACTGAAAAAGCTTTGAATGTTTTGTGAACGGTAAAAACTCACGATGTGCGCTTACGTTACCAATTGAACACAATGGAAGGGGAATCGCATTTAAGCAAATTGAGCGAAAGATGCATACGAATACCTAATAACATGGCAATGTTCGACGCTTGATTGTGTTTGTTGTTTTGAGCCAATTTGTTTGAAGTCTCCGTCCCCCCCCCCCCGTATGTATGCTGCAGTGATGTATGCTGGCCACTATATGAAGATAAATGTCGAAAACTCTTAGTTTAATTTGAGCGAAAACACGCCAGGAACACTTCTTGGAAACTAAAACAGCTAGTCATTCATCTGACCGTACGCCACATCTGAGGGCTGGAAACTGTTTGCTGTAGGCCCCTGTCAATAATACCTTCTCCAATGACGTAAGAAGGCAGGCATGCACGGTCCTGGCCTACTTGTTCCAGCTGTGCACTTTTCTTAGGCTACAGGTCAACTTGTGCTGTTCTCATACGAGGCTTAACAGCTGAGCGGACAAAACGGCACGACCGTCAACAGTGGGCCGAATTTCACCACAAACTGACCATGCTTGAGCCGAAAAATACGTTAAGGCGGCCGCACACTGCGCATTCGGCGCCTGATATCACTGCGAAATTCTGCCTCGGAAAATCGCGGCGATACCGCTGAATATGCTCCGGCGGATTCGGCGCTGTCTGCTCGCGAGATTCCGTCCGCCCCGCCGACCTACAGCATGTCGCAACCTGTGCCTACAGCCTGTCCCAAGGTATCTTAATGATGACCATTTGTCGACGAAGATGTAAGTTTAGAACCACGCAACTTGTACATAATACATTTAACAGCGGCAAGAGCATGCGGTGCAATAGAGGTGCCACTTTTCTACCCGCTTACCCACGAGACGTGGTTAGTTACTACCCACGTGGGTAGTTGTGGGTAGCACAAGCAATCATTTGGCGGAAGTGGGTAGTTGGCGGGTAGCAGAATTTTTAACTTTTCAAAAAAAGGAAAGTTGTAAACCTTCTTTCAGTGACTGCGCTTTCATTGCAGCAATATCATTCAAGTTTATTGCATGAATTTGCATAATTTAAAGGTTTTTGCTTTAATTTTATTAAATCCCAAAATAGTACAATTTATGTTGAGGGTAGTTGTGGGTAGTTGACAGCTTTTTGAGCACGTGGGTAGTGGTGGGTAGTTGAACAGTGTTTGCGGCGTGGCGCGGGTAGTCACAGGCCTGAAAAGTGGCAGCTATACAGTGTAAAATGTGTCCCTCTACCTTGCATAGATTCGCCACTGTTAGCCTGATCAATTTTGTTGTCCGCGGTTCCGCGGTGTTCAGTCGCGGAAAAAAAGTTCGTTCGAATCAGCTTTTTTTCCGCGGTCCGCAGATGGCTAGCCGACGACATTCGTCCGCGATTTTTGACGTTTCGGCTGACGCGAAGGCGGAAAGTCGCTAAAGGTGCGCGGATAATCGCAGCGATATCGCGACCTTCCGCGCGCCGAATGGTCTAGTGTGCGGCCACCTTTACCGACCTTTCGCATTCTTTTCTGTAGTGATTTCTTACCACGAGCGGTTCTCAGCCGCACCAGTCTTGAAAAAGTCTGCTGTTTTCTAACAGCTGATGCAGAGCTGTGCTGGCTGGCGTCTAATGCCCAGTTCACACCGGACACGCCATACGTCAAAACGTATACGTCAAACGTCAATTTGGCGGAACGTCGTACGTCATTTGCCTGTTTTTGGTGTGAACTCGACGTACGCCAACAGCTGACTGCGACCGGTGTACGCCAGTTTTGGCGTACGTCAAATGTTGAACCCTGTTCAAGATTTGGCGTTGACGTATGCGTCAGGGGCTCGGGAGGCGACATAGATAAGCATTGTTTTGTGAGTTTTCAGAAGGTAGTCGCAGCGTTTCCTTGTCCTTGGGTTTTGGTAATATATGCTTCTATAAATGTTATATTTTGATTACAGCTCGGGGGAGGATGCTTGTAGCTCAAATATATCTATAGGCGATAACTGATAGTTAGGTAAGTAGAGCGAAAAACAAGTTGGAATTTGATTGATATTGGATCTAGTAAATGTATCTTTGGCCTGCTTGGGTGCAAGTTGTGAAGGTTGTTGATTATCATGATACTATCTTGAATGGTTCAAATTGTCTTAACAATTATGTAGGTAGGTGCGGTATTGACGTAGGGAAGTGTGACACCTGCGCTACCAGCAGGCACGTAGCGAAGGGGGGGGGGGGG
>JAXIVJ010013662.1:0-36576 GCA_036785665.1 Chirona hameri
TGTCCGGGACAGTGTTTTGTCCGGACAGTTGGAATTGTTTGTCCGGACAGTGTTTTGGTCCGGGACAGTGTTTGTCCGGGACAGTGGGTTTGTCCGGGACAGTGTTTGTCCGGGACAGTGTTTGTCCGGGACAGTGTTTGTCCGGGACAGTGTTTGTCCGGGACAGTGTTTGTCCGGGACAGTGTTTTGTCCGGGACAGTGTTTGTCCGGGAACAGTGGTGTTTGTCCGGGACAGTGTTTGTCCGGGACAGTGTTTGTCCGGGACAGTGTTTGTCCGGGACAGTGTTTGTCCCGGGACAGTGTTTTGTCCGGGGACAGTGGTTTTGTCCGGGACAGTGTTTGTCCGGGACAGTGTTTGTCCGGACAGTGTTTGTCCGGGACAGTGGTTTGTCGGGACAGTGTTTGTCCGGACAGTGTTTGTCCGGGACAGTGGTTTGTCCGGGACAGTGTTTTCCGACAGTGTTTGTCCGGGGACAGTGTTTGTCCGGGACAGTGTTTTGTCCGGGACAGTGTTTGTCCGGACAGTGTTTTGTCCGGGACAGTGTTTGTCCGGTACAGTGTTGTCCGGGACAGTGTTTACAATATACGGTACGTGGTGGTGTGAGATTCTCAGTATTTATTCTCCGTTTTGGTTTCTACGTGTGACCAGTCTTTTTGTACTCTAGCGAAGACAATATCGTCGTACAAAATTTGTGGGCAGACCTTGGCTATAAGTTGTACTGCCGAGTCCTGAACATCTCTGGAAATGGTGTCCTGCCGGGAAACTTATTTCTATTTCCAATAAAAACTGCGCTGATCCTTTAAATATGTAATTTCAATTTAGCGACAGTTTGCTTGTTGATTGCCAGCACGTTAGTTATTTGCCATATTAATATAACACATGAAAACAATGATGTATAACAAGTATGAACTGTACAACACTGCCCTAGAATCTTTACAAAATGTATCATATTTACATTAATCTTTTAACCCGGCAGTCACTGGGGTATATTCTGTAACACGACTCACTGGGGGGGGGGGGGGGGGGGTAGCCCCCCTGGTATCTTCAGAACCAATGATCGCAGCGGGACGCACAAGGCGGCATTCGAAAGCGCTCAATGAGATAAACCTAACGCAAACTTTAAAAAAATTAAGGTCACATGTCAGGTCACGGTCAAGTCAAACGTCAAAATAGAAGTATTTGAGTTTATGGACAATACTTGCCATCCATAGCCTTCGATTGCGCCTATAATCACCCAAAGTGCTGTCAAAGGTATGATACATATCCCACATGAGCTAAAGTGAGATTGTTGGAAAAGATCAAGGTCAAGGCCAGGTCACAAAAAGGCACTACACACAAAATACTTACGAAAGTCATGCAGCACATGTTTTATGGATGCTTTTACGCGTATAATTCGATAGTGGTGGTCAATTTACCACCTGACTTCATTTACGTGAAGTTAGTGTCAAGTTGAGGTCCAGGTCCAGTCACTGAAGGTCAAAATTTGAAATTAATAAATCGAATGAAAAAACATGTTTCTATTTCAGTTTTATCTGAAAAAAACAGTGCTGGCATTTATTTGTCTGTATCCGGTCAATAAAAGCCAAAAAACGCAATTTCAAAATATGACGTCATGATTTACCCATACTTTATATGCCATGACAGTAAAAAAGATGATATAATTTTGAAATTTGGTATGGTAGTTGCCCATATATCGTTATCTGACATATATTCCATTTTTGCAATATCTTTGAAAATTTTGATTTTGTGAGCATTTAAAAAAAAATGAGGTCAAAAAGCATATTTTAAAGATTTTTTTGCTAGTTTGTAGCCCTTGCAATTTTCTACCTTTAAGCGTTTTTAGATTGCATTTTGCTTCAAATTCGGCATTTGTACGGCCTGGCAAAGTTTAGCTGATTTTGGTGTCAAAATCGTGTTTAGTGACGTCACTAAATTAACTATATCTTTAAAAAAATCCTGACGAACTTTTTTATTTTTCTCTCTCAAAAGGTGTAAAAATGATGCCCGGATAGGTACTCAAAGTTTGGCGTCGATATCTGCATTAGTTGTTGAGATATTCCTAATATTTCTAAGGGGGGGCTTAAAAAAGTCCCCCCCCCCCAGTGACTCGCGGGTTAAACACGCAACATACTTGCCGTTTTGAAAGTAGTGTTATTTGAACAATCTCTTGATTAATTATAGCATATAGGAGCTACCCGTAGCACAGCTTGGTCTTCTCGCCTTTCGGGGAACAGAGAAGACCGCTATTATACTTGAAACAAATTCAGCGTGAGTATATAATAATATAATATCCATCCGATGCTATCTTCATGTCCAGCATCTACTATTTCACATGAACCCTAAATAAGAACATTGACAAGTCCTCAGCTTCAAGGCTTGCATAAATAACAGTAGAATCATAGTAGGAGGACGCCATTTTATGTTTCGGCCGTCTGAGCACACGACCTCGTTAGCATTCGGAGACCGTCGGTGTCGTGACCGGCGCCTGCGCTGTCGGCCAGTGGCAGCCCCGCTCAGCAGCATAAAAGGCGGCCGAGGTGTCCAGGTAGCCGTCTTCTGCTCACCGCTGTCGACCCGTGATCAGGCTCCGTCCAGAACGGTTTTCTGTTCTTTGAAAGGTGAGCGGACAGCGATTATCTGCTGAAGTAATGTTTTGTTGGCATTGAAAGAATTAAACTTAAAGATTGTGTTCGACACACCCAGTAGGGGTAGTGTCCTTCATCAATTTGCGGGCACGTTGGACAATCTTATTTCTGGTTTGATATAAACGTGAATATTTGCTGGCACTATGCTAGGTATTAAACAAGGCTACAAAGTGCGATTAGGAGCGTCGTCAGTAATGAATATAAATTGTACTCAGAAGTAAAATGACGTACAATTATAACGATTGAGGCTATATTCGATTTCTAGAACTTACTATTGTTTCCGACTTAACATGACAAATGAATCAAAGCCGTGTATGAACTTTCACGGTTAAATTATTGTACTTATTATTGTCGTGAAATATAAATCATGGTTTTGTTGCAAACTTGCATGTACAAAATAGTTCATGACGTTTTAAAGTTCCTACTGTATCAACGTACATAGCGATAAGACATAACATGTCATTTTATTGTGTAAGCTTTAAAGTAAAGCAAACTTGCATGTACAAAATAGTTCATGACGTTTTAAAGTTCCTACTGTATCAACGTACATAGCGATAAGACATAACATGTCATTTTATTGTGTAAGCTTTAAAGTATAACAAGTTTCACAAAGTACTTTTTACCAATATATCTTAGCATATTACCAGTAAGACGCCGAAGTTGGCGATGAACGAGCGAGCGCGAAGAAAATGTATGGTGAATTTCAACTCCATCGGGCAAGTAGTTTCTGAGATACAAAAAGCGTGCGCACGTGCGCACGTGAAGAAGCACCCCACCCCTGACTTGTGGGAAAGTGGCGGCTGAGAGGTCCCTAACCATATTGTCCGGGACAGTGTTTGTCCGGGACAGTGTTTGTCCGGGACAGTGTTTGTCCGGGACAGTGTTTGTCCGGGACAGTGTTTGTCCGGTACAGTGTTTGTCCGGGACAGTGTTTACAATATACGGTACGTGGTGGTGTGAGATTCTCAGTATTTATTCTCCGTTTTGGTTTCTACGTGTGACCAGTCTTTTTGTACTCTAGCGAAGACAATATCGTCGTACAAAATTTGTGGGCAGACCTTGGCTATAAGTTGTACTGCCGAGTCCTGAACATCTCTGGAAATGGTGTCCTGCCGGGAAACTTATTTCTATTTCCAATAAAAACTGCGCTGATCCTTTAAATATGTAATTTCAATTTAGCGACAGTTTGCTTGTTGATTGCCAGCACGTTAGTTATTTGCCATATTAATATAACACATGAAAACAATGATGTATAACAAGTATGAACTGTACAACACTGCCCTAGAATCTTTACAAAATGTATCATATTTACATTAATCTTTTAACCCGGCAGTCACTGGGGTATATTCTGTAACACGACTCACTGGGGGGGGGGGGGGGGGGGTAGCCCCCCTGGTATCTTCAGAACCAATGATCGCAGCGGGACGCACAAGGCGGCATTCGAAAGCGCTCAATGAGATAAACCTAACGCAAACTTTAAAAAAATTAAGGTCACATGTCAGGTCACGGTCAAGTCAAACGTCAAAATAGAAGTATTTGAGTTTATGGACAATACTTGCCATCCATAGCCTTCGATTGCGCCTATAATCACCCAAAGTGCTGTCAAAGGTATGATACATATCCCACATGAGCTAAAGTGAGATTGTTGGAAAAGATCAAGGTCAAGGCCAGGTCACAAAAAGGCACTACACACAAAATACTTACGAAAGTCATGCAGCACATGTTTTATGGATGCTTTTACGCGTATAATTCGATAGTGGTGGTCAATTTACCACCTGACTTCATTTACGTGAAGTTAGTGTCAAGTTGAGGTCCAGGTCCAGTCACTGAAGGTCAAAATTTGAAATTAATAAATCGAATGAAAAAACATGTTTCTATTTCAGTTTTATCTGAAAAAAACAGTGCTGGCATTTATTTGTCTGTATCCGGTCAATAAAAGCCAAAAAACGCAATTTCAAAATATGACGTCATGATTTACCCATACTTTATATGCCATGACAGTAAAAAAGATGATATAATTTTGAAATTTGGTATGGTAGTTGCCCATATATCGTTATCTGACATATATTCCATTTTTGCAATATCTTTGAAAATTTTGATTTTGTGAGCATTTAAAAAAAAATGAGGTCAAAAAGCATATTTTAAAGATTTTTTTGCTAGTTTGTAGCCCTTGCAATTTTCTACCTTTAAGCGTTTTTAGATTGCATTTTGCTTCAAATTCGGCATTTGTACGGCCTGGCAAAGTTTAGCTGATTTTGGTGTCAAAATCGTGTTTAGTGACGTCACTAAATTAACTATATCTTTAAAAAAATCCTGACGAACTTTTTTATTTTTCTCTCTCAAAAGGTGTAAAAATGATGCCCGGATAGGTACTCAAAGTTTGGCGTCGATATCTGCATTAGTTGTTGAGATATTCCTAATATTTCTAAGGGGGGGCTTAAAAAAGTCCCCCCCCCCCAGTGACTCGCGGGTTAAACACGCAACATACTTGCCGTTTTGAAAGTAGTGTTATTTGAACAATCTCTTGATTAATTATAGCATATAGGAGCTACCCGTAGCACAGCTTGGTCTTCTCGCCTTTCGGGGAACAGAGAAGACCGCTATTATACTTGAAACAAATTCAGCGTGAGTATATAATAATATAATATCCATCCGATGCTATCTTCATGTCCAGCATCTACTATTTCACATGAACCCTAAATAAGAACATTGACAAGTCCTCAGCTTCAAGGCTTGCATAAATAACAGTAGAATCATAGTAGGAGGACGCCATTTTATGTTTCGGCCGTCTGAGCACACGACCTCGTTAGCATTCGGAGACCGTCGGTGTCGTGACCGGCGCCTGCGCTGTCGGCCAGTGGCAGCCCCGCTCAGCAGCATAAAAGGCGGCCGAGGTGTCCAGGTAGCCGTCTTCTGCTCACCGCTGTCGACCCGTGATCAGGCTCCGTCCAGAACGGTTTTCTGTTCTTTGAAAGGTGAGCGGACAGCGATTATCTGCTGAAGTAATGTTTTGTTGGCATTGAAAGAATTAAACTTAAAGATTGTGTTCGACACACCCAGTAGGGGTAGTGTCCTTCATCAATTTGCGGGCACGTTGGACAATCTTATTTCTGGTTTGATATAAACGTGAATATTTGCTGGCACTATGCTAGGTATTAAACAAGGCTACAAAGTGCGATTAGGAGCGTCGTCAGTAATGAATATAAATTGTACTCAGAAGTAAAATGACGTACAATTATAACGATTGAGGCTATATTCGATTTCTAGAACTTACTATTGTTTCCGACTTAACATGACAAATGAATCAAAGCCGTGTATGAACTTTCACGGTTAAATTATTGTACTTATTATTGTCGTGAAATATAAATCATGGTTTTGTTGCAAACTTGCATGTACAAAATAGTTCATGACGTTTTAAAGTTCCTACTGTATCAACGTACATAGCGATAAGACATAACATGTCATTTTATTGTGTAAGCTTTAAAGTAAAGCAAACTTGCATGTACAAAATAGTTCATGACGTTTTAAAGTTCCTACTGTATCAACGTACATAGCGATAAGACATAACATGTCATTTTATTGTGTAAGCTTTAAAGTATAACAAGTTTCACAAAGTACTTTTTACCAATATATCTTAGCATATTACCAGTAAGACGCCGAAGTTGGCGATGAACGAGCGAGCGCGAAGAAAATGTATGGTGAATTTCAACTCCATCGGGCAAGTAGTTTCTGAGATACAAAAAGCGTGCGCACGTGCGCACGTGAAGAAGCACCCCACCCCTGACTTGTGGGAAAGTGGCGGCTGAGAGGTCCCTAACCACGCACCAAATTTAAACACAATCGGCTCAGCCGTTCCTGAGATATAGCATAGGGGTGTGCACGTGCGCACGTGCAGAGGCACCCCGCCAATAACTTGTGGGAAAGTGGCGGCTGAGGGGTCCCTAACTACACACCAAATTTTAACACAATCGGCACAGCCGTGGCGGAGTTGTTGCGAGTTATTGCGTTATTACCTTCCAACACCCCTCACGCGGCACGCGCCACGCACAGTGGTATTCACCCACGTGAGTCGGCACTGGTCTCAAACAGGGTAGGTTGGATGGGGCTGCTCAGCAAAGAAGCCTGCTTGTCAATCGGAAGTGCGGTTGCAGAGATATTAGCTTGTCAAAAGCGTCGCCACGGACCGGGCCGGGTCGGGCCGCTCATGTTCAGATTTGTCCCATATACCAGGGAAAGACGAGCGAGCGCTTCGCGCTCGCTCGTAATAATAATCGAGCTAGTCTTTAAAATCGCGTAAGCTTTTTATGAAAGAAGAATGACAAATAGAGCAAACAAAGTTAACTGCGGCATACTGACATATTTATCAGCTCTGTTCTTCGAAACTGAATCGAGGCTCATGTTTGTGACTGCATTTAAATCATCAACTTAATCAGTGTCTTGTAAAACAAGTTGTCTTCAAACTTCTTCTACCCTCCAAAAGTTTATGATGGTCAGACATGTTCAACTAGGAAATCTCAACAGGGTGCTAGTTAAACCGGTAAGTGCGACAGCACAATTACGTGGAACTCAGTGCTCTAATCGAAGAGGAAGGCTGACGTCACATATTACCCCTGTAATTTTAATGAGGAAGGGATCAGCCAAACTTGCCACACTTTGCAAGTGATGTCACATCAAGCAGAAAACAAGTGCACCTCTTATCATTACAACTCACCAGTTTTGTCGCGTTGAACAGCGTTGACATTGTTCGTTTTGCCGACAGATGGTGTCATCTTGCCACATTGTGCCAGTTCTGCTGGTTATCGCCTGCGTACATCTGAGCCTGGGCCAGCAGCGTAGAATGTACCTGTGCGGAAGTAACTTGACAGATGCCCTTGCCATGGTGTGCCAGGGCAGCGCAGGAAAACGCTCCGTGACAGGTATGCTGATCATCATCAGGGTTTGGGGGCGCACCAACTGCCCCGAGGTTATTTAGACCACATGTGCCAGGCGGGAACAGGACAGGTATGCTGATCATCATCAGGGTTTGGGGGTGCACCAACTGCCCCGAGGTTATTTAGACCACATGTGCCAGGCGGGAACAGGACAGGTATGCTGATCATCATCAGGGTTTGGGGGCGCATCAACTGCCCCGAGGTTATTTGGACGACATGTGCCAGGCGGGAACAGGACAGGTATGCTGATCATCATCAGGGTTTGGGGGCGCACCAACTGCCCCGAGGTTATTTGGACGACATGTGCCAGGCGGGAACAGGACAGGTATGCTGATCATCATCAGGGTTTGGGGGCGCACCAACTGCCCCGAGGTTATTTGGACGACATGTGCCAGGCGGGAACAGGACAGGTATGCTGATCATCATCAGGGTTTGGGGGCGCACCAACTGCCCCGAGGTTATTTGGACGACATGTGCCAGGCGGGAACAGGGCAGGTATGCTGATCATCATCAGGGTTTGGGGGCGCACCAACTGCCCCGAGGTTATTTGGACGACATGTGCCAGGCGGGAACAGGACAGGTATGCTGATCATCATCAGGGTTTGGGGGCGCACCAACTGCCCCGAGGTTATTTGGACCACATGTGCCAGGCGGGAACAGGACAGGTATGCTGATCATCATCAGGGTTTGGGGGCGCATCAACTGCCCCGAGGTTATTTGGACGACATGTGCCAGGCGGGAACAGGGCAGGTATGCTGATCATCATCAGGGTTTGGGGGCGCACCAACTGCCCCGAGGTTATTTGGACGACATGTGCCAGGCGGGAACAGGACAGGTATGCTGATCATCATCAGGGTTTGGGGGCGCACCAACTGCCCCGAGGTTATTTGGACGACATGTGCCAGGCGGGAACAGGGCAGGTATGCTGATCATCATCAGGGTTTGGGGGCGCACCAACTGCCCCGAGGTTATTTGGACGACATGTGCCAGGCGGGAACAGGACAGGTATGCTGATCATCATCAGGGTTTGGGGGCGCACCAACTGCCCCGAGGTTATTTGGACGACATGTGCCAGGCGGGAACAGGACAGGTATGCTGATCATCATCAGGGTTTGGGGGCGCACCAACTGCCCCGAGGTTATTTGGACCACATGTGCCAGGCGGGAACAGGACAGGTATGCTGATCATCATCAGGGTTTGGGGGCGCACCAACTGCCCCGAGGTTATTTGGACGACATGTGCCAGGCGGGAACAGGACAGGTATGCTGATCATCATCAGGGTTTGGGGGCGCACCAACTGCCCCGAGGTTATTTGGACCACATGTGCCAGGCGGGAACAGGACAGGTATGCTGATCATCATCAGGGTTTGGGGGCGCACCAACTGCCCCGAGGTTATTTGGACGACATGTGCCAGGCGGGAACAGGGGTTTTTACGAATGGGTACGCTCACACAAAATTGGTACACAAAATTGTTGTTAAATTTTCCATGTGTCAATGTTTATTGATAGCAGTTGCAAGCGTAGCATTTGAATCCGACTGATCTAGTTTAGCTTGAGACTCAGGTAACATTTCGAAAATTGTATGTCACTGATCGCAAACAGGATGTCCGGATGGTGGGAGCAACGTTAATACACAGGTCATTGGGTGTACAGGAGGCCATGGCTACATTAAATCCTAATGTAATAGCACATTGTAAATGTGTTGCTGGTTTTGATTGTTTTAGGACAGTTTAATGCCGGGTATCCCTTCCCCCATTTTGCGTTCTGAGAGACCTTTATGTTCTTATCCACAGGACCTCTGACCAGCGAGCCTCTGTCGGAGTTTTCCAGTGACCTAGCTATCTGGTCACTCTTCACTCCTAGCTCCCAGGAGCGACAAATTCGCTCGCCAGGAGCAAGGAGTAAGCGTGACATTGTGGAGCATTGCTGCTTTCAGCCCTGTAGTCTGCGGACGCTGAGACTGTACTGCTAACGAGACAGGCGACCTGACCAGGGCTCAACTCAGCGGGAAAACTCAGCCGCTGTCAACGAGAGGCGCACAGACTCGAGGCCACCTCTGGCACCTGTATGGCAGTGTTTTGTCTACATGCTTAACCTAGCTTGATTTCAAAATTTACGATCTTAGAAGCACCTGAAGGACCTCCTGATGTTCTATTCATCTGAGACATTTGCTACCGGATCTCTAACAAATCTACTAACGTGTGGGTGTGTCTTCGTTCTGTTTTGTTGTCATATATGTAAATCCAATGGTTCTTGTGTCCAAAGAGCGCTGAATGGATTGGATTTATCCATTGGATCTATGAGCCAATCCAATCCATTTAAATTGGAATGTACTGAATCCGAAACTTCACCCTTGATTGGATTTGAAATAAAGTTGACTTTTATTTTATAACTTATTTTCCACCAATAATTGATAGGATAATTTTAAATATAAAATAAATGATACTGTCATACCGATAATAATATCGATCATTTCTTCAAAACATACATTATTTTACCTTCATCATGTCTATGAAAATCAAGCTAAATTAGATATTCACTTTTTAATACACACGTATGGATCAGATTGCATTAAATTAGCCATGATATAAATCGGTTATCGTTTGGACCTCATCTTTCAATCGCCAGCATTAGAGTTGAATATTGGGAGCAGCATTTTAAAATATCTAACGGAACAACCCAAACCACGATTTGTCCACCATTGTTGCTCAACCGGTAGAGTGTCGGGATGAGGCCTTTCTCATGCCTTCTCACCCTGGTATGGTGGGTTCGAATCGCTTCGGCGCTCGATGTTTGCCCCTGGCCGGTATGACCAGCAGCCTGTGGTAAAGACCACAAATAGTTCAGGTGACGTCACTATTTGTGCGATGCGTTTGAACTTTGACCGTGCACAACGTCGCCACCAAATCCTGCCAACGGCCGAGAAGTACTTATCGCACGGTTGGAGTCAATTCTTGAAAAGGTTTGCTTAGTGAAAATGTCGGATCTCAGAAATTCCTCTGTAGGAAGGTTGAAATAAATATATGAGACATAATATTCTGAATATGTTAAAATCAAATCATTTCGGTAAAGTGTGGAGTATGACAGACATGTTTCAATTAACGCTAAATTACACGTTTTTTTACCGCTACTGTCATTGTTACACAGTCATTGTTACCGCTACTAACAACGATTTACTTAAATATGCTCTACTCCTAATTCATTTAGTATTGAAACCAAGAAAGCTATAATGTGTCCTAATTAGTTCTTGATTGTATTGGCACATCCACTTATCGTGGAATGTGTTGCATCTCTGTGATCGGTTGTTCGTCTAGTTTATCCTTCCGCATGCATTCAGCTGTTTGCCGCTGAGACCCACACAGAGGCCGGGACCGGCACCGGTATTATGCGTACAGCTTACCTGTAGTATGCCAGTACCGCTGTCTCGTACGCAGTTCTACTAGCGCTACACGTGACAAAATCCTATATAACCTTCCGCTTCGCGTTTTTCTTGCCGTTAACAGCGTGCATAAGACTGCTGGAGCATGAATATGCTCAGCATATGCTCAGTTGTGTATATTAAACTTGTACAGTGTGCGTACGTGTGCCTGTGCGTGCGTAATTTTGAAGACAAAAAATACTATTTATATTTTTAATAACTGACTAGATGTATGCATACCATCATCAGCATATTGTGGATGATGTATATTTTTACAAGCTGGTAATTTTAAGACACATCAAGGATGTAAGTAAAATACGACATTCTCTCCTGTTAAAATGTTAATATTTTGTGACATAATAGAGAATGTAATATTCAAATGTTTCAAGGACTTTAACATTGCGAAACTAAGGGATCTCAGGGTGTGTTTCTATGACTCGTATTTGCCTTTGTTCGTCTTTGCAGCGTCATATTCAGGATCATGTGTCGCGGCTCTGTAAGGCTGTGCGATTGCGCCATGTGATGATACCTACTCGTTGCCCGCCTGCGCTTGTTGTGACTTCTCTTGAAATACATACCCGTTTCTCAAGGTCCGGCGTATATTTGTAGATTTCAAGGTGCTACGTCTGCAACTGGCTCCAGACATGCAGCTGAATATTACGCTTATCCCATAAGGTTCGGACTAGGTGCCAACAAAGTTGCACGAAGAAAAGAACCGACCGAATGTTTGGCCAGCGGAGTGAAAACGTTATAGAAGAATCTCCAGGCTGGACGTTCATGGTACATAAGGAAAGAGCATGCCTATAAAACATTCACAAATACCCACATAGGTGAAATCTTTATTTTGGGTCATCTCAGGTCAGGTCACCAGGTCAGGTCATGTGACCCCACCTCTGAAAAGGGCTGCGGTCGTGCCACATACATAGGTTTTGGCCGCATGGTTTCAAACATACAGAACTTAATTAGACAATTAATACGTACAATTCGTAGATCTCAGCTTTTTTATATCGGTAACCTAAGGTCAAGTTGATCACGTGACATCTACATTATCAGTCAATAAGAAAATATGCGAATGCTTTCTATTCAGGGAATACACATTACATCAGACCAATCATTCCGAGAACATGGTATTATAAGTTATTCTTGATGATTCAGGTACAAGTTTTGCTCAATGACACCTAGCAGGTCATTTAAGGTCATCTGAGTTCAACGACACGTTTTTACCAATAATTTGTGCTTGAAAAAGATAGAGAAATGCGACAGACACCACTGTGTTAATCTTGTCGGGACGCTTCCTAATATTTGCGTTGTGACCCATCTGGACCGACATATGACCTTGGATGACCTCGACTTGAGGCAATTTGTTTAATTCGTCCTAATTAATTGTAATGCACAAGATTCGAAGCGTATTGAAGAGACAAACTTTTTTCAAAATAGCCTTTTGGACCTTTGATGACCTCTGGAGTCTAAAATTTTACCTGAGATACAATGTGACGGCACTGGTGGCGATTGCATTTTTCAGATTTTTCGATTGATTTGTTTTCGTTTGTTCCTATACGAAGTTACGAAGTTCCCGAAATATTTGCGGTTTTATGGGGCAAAGTCCTAACATGGGAAAATATGACCTTTGATGACCTCTACCGACCTCAATACTGACCTGAGTCAAAAATGACTGAAATAGCTTCGATATGACTTGTATGGGCTATCGAACGGTATTTTTGGTTTCCTTCTACACCCTATAGGATCCGAGTTAGAAGGGGGCGTTCAGACCGCACGGCGAAGGTGGCGCCGAGCACCGGCACGGTGCTGGTTAATACATAGGGGTAGATGAACATAGGAGAGAAGAATATAGGAGCCGAGTTAGAAGGGGCGTTCAGACCGCACGGCGAAGGTGGCGCCGAGCCCCGGCACGGTGCTGGTTAATACATAGGGGGGTAGATGAACATAGGGGAGAAGAAAACAAAGGTAGTAATGTTAAAAATTGTGGGAAAATTATCAATAACATGGCAAAGTATTGTAAGTGCCAAAATGATATATGAAAACAGAAAAGCTTTCGGCATCACTTTCATCATCAGATCTGTAATAAAACTGTATTATTGATGATTATTTCATTGCATGCTGAATTTACACGAAAAGATCGAAGTTACTCATCGGTGATTACGTCTTTTCAGTTGAGTCAGCAACTAGCATCGTGCGTGCATAAAAACAAAACAAAAATAGAACACCGAGGACATCTACCTTCCAGGAACTATTGGTTAAAATATCGCCCGGTGGATGTCTCACCATAGGCGGTGTTGCGACGAAACGCTCGTTGAGTGACGTCACTTCGACACAGGGGAGTGGTGTACAGTGGAACCCAGAAGTGCCAGTGCCACCGCCGCGGCGGCGGCACTGACGGGCCGGGGGCGACGGCGCGCGGTGTCGGCGCACCGCCGCCCGCCCGGCTGCACCGGGCTGTGCGCGTTGGCGGTAGCTGCTGGCGAGAGAAATGTTCGCCTCTGCTGGGCCATGGGAACCGTATGAGCCCATTTATTTCCTTGGTGTTTTAGCTGGGTATGCATTGGTCTGGGTATGATGATTTTAGTGTGTAGGTTTTCGGTACATATGGAGCTATCAGGGAGTTTAGCTGTTTTGCCATTTAAAGAGAATAGGTCACCTTGAAAGTTGTCTTTAAATTTTGCTATACGGGGTACTTCGAACAAAACAAAAATATTATGGCATTTGTTTGGACGATAGATTGATATCCATTGAAAAATGGGCATGTTTCTCTTTTCTCCTTCATGGCCATAACAAACTTTATGATAATTATGACGTCATGCATATGGTATAGCTTGGATATGGAAACTATTTTACACAATAACGACGAACTTTAGGCATATATACGTAGGCTGCGTGTAACCTAAACAACCGTTATGGGGATCCGAAACAAGTTTCGGGGAAATGGAACTTCTTCTAAAGGGGCCCACTAATCCTGTGTCGAAATTACTTAAAGGCAGATAATCACCTTTTTCCACAAAAATGGAGTTAGCACCTGAAATCGATAGACGAGGCCACAATATGCTGTAAATTCATCACATTTTGCATATAAAAATTCCTTTAAAAAAAATGCCGAAAAATTGGCAGTTTCCTACCGATAAGCGATCTACGCTTATATCGGTCAGTACTCAGCAAGTACTCGGTAACCAATTCAGCAAATTAGCCTCCCTACACATTGTTATTTATCATAAAGGTATGCAAAATGTTCCTGCACTCTATCTTTTGCGAATATGTGCCAACAATTTTATGAACAATCAACAATCATTTGAAATAAGGTGCATTGACATCGGCAGTTTGGCTTGGCACTTGGCACCGGCCGGCCGGTGCCAAGCTAAACTACAGCGACCTATTTAGTGTCGGCAATTTGTTTACAAGTGCCCATTCAACCACGTTGAACAGATTGATGCAAAAGCGCCAGATGTTGCGCTTTCCAATAGTGGGGGGGGGGGGGGAGAAATGCCGATCGTTAATTTTCCCAAACTTGCAACTTTGAATAAGGGAATAATTTTCTTTAATTCTTAAATTTAGATAACATTTTAATACCATAACGGTATCCAAATAAATTGTTGCTAACAAAATCAAAAGGTACTTATCTCCCTTTAACGTAGGGATGTAATTTTTTTCTTCACACAACCCATTTTCGATCTGCTCTACAAATCTGCTATATTAGTTCAAAACCCCATTTTAAAGGTGAACTTTAATGAGCTGGAGTACGGAACTTTGGACCTCGCTTAGATACGGTAAGTATATGTATGTGCCTACAAACCAGTAAAACGTCCTTATCAGCTTATTCAGCAACGACAATTCCCGTTGCTGATTGGTCAACTTTCACGGTTCCGGTGTGCGCAGTACTCAAGAAACACGTCACTGCTTGCCAATACAGTAAACTTTGAAATATGACAACCTAAAAGTCAAATTTTGAAGTGCGCAACAAAAATTTCCAAGATGTGTTTGTCTCAAAATAAAACTATTTGAATTTTCTACTTAATGCTTTAAATTATACGACCCGACTATTTATGGTTCTTCAAAACTCAGAGATGCAGCCCAGTATTTGCAAATGACAGCCTTGGGCTTTCGAGCAAATTGAACTATGTTTCGACAAAATTTATGGAAAAACTTGTATATCATTTCAAAGCTCTTGAAATTTTGATCAAGATGTGAAGTTATCTCGACCCGACTACTTCCGGTTTTTGACAAAAACATGGGTTGCAGTTCAAAGAGAGTGTGCTGTTGTGGTGTGTTGTACATTGGAGAACCGATTGTGAATATTTGCCAATTTTAATTTCAGAGACTAATAGGTGTTTTTCAGTCGTCAGTTTCTTGTCATTTCAGATATGCATTCAAAGTTTAGCTCAAACCTTCGGATTTTCTACAACGCTGTCATTTGGAAGAGCCCACACCCTTGCCCCACCCTGCATTTTTATTTTGCTAATTAGACAGTTAAATTCAAATTGCTTTCTTTTTTGTATATAAGTCCCACGTATCAACGTTAATATAAATTAACTCAAATATCCATAGTCTAAATACCTTTTTAGCCTAAACAAAACAGCTGAAAAAGTGATCACCATAGGGTCTGTGTTGAAGGCCGGCACTCGGCGCTACCTAGTATTCTATTTACCGTGGTTTTATCGTGTCGCTTTTACATTTTTACACTTTCTAGCTTTTGCACTTTCTAGCTTTTGCGCTTTATCGTTTCCTCAAGCATAAACACATGTTTCACGTGACACACTTCGTTAGGGAACTTCTGAGACGGGTGGAACTGTCAATCGGATTATCACAATATTTTTTTTCGCCGCGATATTGTGATCCAAGATAAAGATTTCTTACATGAAACCCGCACTACATTGTAGTTATGACCTTTTGTCTCACCCTTCCTCAAGTATACTGCTTATTTCCCACGCCGGTACCTGTCGCATCAGTGGCCGAGAGGTTATAGGCGCTGATCAAAATGGTATGGTTATCAGAAGATTACGGGTTCGAAGCCCCGTCGGGCGGCTTTTTCGCCGTATCAAATTTTTCTCAAACGCAAAGATGGCCATCGGAATGTTTTGTTTACATTACGCAACGGCGAGTTCAGAAGCTCAGCTTTCTTTGCAAACGCAAGGTGGCAGGAGTAGTTTAAATACGGCAAGTAGCTTCTTTGAAAATATTCGCCTGAAACACAGCCACAAATCACTTGAAAGGTGGCATGATGAGCACAGCAAACTTCAAAAGTGCAAAAACTTTCAACTGATCAAACATTTTCTCGTTTTTATCCTTTCTCATTTTTTCGTTTTTGCGTGTTGATTAGACGTTTTCTGGTTACACTTTTGCACTTTTCTGTTTAGATTTTGAGGTTTACCGTACCGATTACGCACTTTTTCATTTATTCACTTTCTAATTTCGTTCAGTGGAGCCTGCACTGTATATTAACACGTAGTTAACATTTTTATGAACGTGAGAAAACGCAAAGTCGACCTGATACAACGTAAAAGCGAAGCGATAAATTGCAAAAGCGCGCAGTGAGCCCGGCAGTAAGATTCATCTTACACATGATTGTGAATTATTTTCCTAATAGGTATTCGTCCGTAGTTTGGTTGTGAAATGTAATAATTGATTTGACATGTAAGTAAAACAATTTATTTGGAATAATTGTCTATTGAGGATAACGCAAATTTTGAAAGACTTCGCGTACCTATAGAGAATGCATATCAAAGTAGTCTGATTTTACTATTTTTCTTCAGATACTGAGACAGTTTCGTTAAAGGAAATAGTTCACCTTCAACATGAGGTTTTGAACTGAAATAGCAGTTTTGTAGCTAGTGTTGAGAAATCCATATCTGCAACTTTTCTTGGCTGAAAAGACTCTCCAGCGGAAGATATCTGACTTTTTGGCGAAGGAATGCGGCGCATATATGATATATCGTACCGTCTGAAAGTGCCAGCACTACATGGCGCATGCGCAGACCAATAACGCACACCATACAATTAATAATTTACGAACTTATGTCCTGGATTGGCGCGATGTAGGACCATTTTTTAAAAGAAAAAAAGAAACTGTATTAAAAAATATGATAAAATCGTGTTCTGAGAAATTTTCCGAAGGTGAACTATTTCCTTTAATCGGCGACCCCCCTGGCACATGGTCAGGTTTTTTATCAGGGGGGGGGGGGCACGTCGTTGGTAGAAACAATTTTCGCTCCTCAGATATATGTTGTTGACTGGGGGGAGGGGGGGGGGGGGAGGTCGTCAGATAATCTAATTTTATCAAGTGTAAATTTATTTTGCTTAGGAGGTGCATGGCCCCCGTGCCCCCCCCCGCCTCCACAAGTACTTCCACTGATAACGCGATTATTACAACTGCACTTGACCGACTTTCCAGTACATGTTCGGCAATTTTCGAAATGCGGGCGGCAAACACACAAGAACACGACACTGGACTGCCTTTCTTCACATGGCGAAAAGACTTGCCTAGCATAGCCTAGCATGCCCCCCCCTGGATCCACTAATGCTGGCAAGTCATTTCTGATAATCGAGTCATGAGATGTGCAACATTTATGTTGATTGAAGAAACCATACATTTTTCTGTGCTTCAAATGGATATATCATAATTACCTGCCTATGATGATAACGTTAAGTAAATAATCTCAATGCCAATATCATGCCAACATTTACACCAAACATCACTGCTACAGCCGTACAGCGAAAAACTCACCTAAATGATTCAGGCACATCCCACGTCATGTTGATCCGTTCTCTAAATATTCGTCTGTTTCTTCTCCTCTCTCTTCTCTCATCTTCCATACCGTTCACGAGTGGTAGGTATAGGGCAAGATAAAGACGGGCTGGTCCATAAGTTTTACTACGGAAAGGAGCATGTGTTTATTTGGTAGGAGAGTTGTAAATATTTTTTTTACAATTCTACTACCGTCGGAAAATCAGCTGACCATTATGAAACAGAACGCGTCAATATGCTTACTAACTAGTATTAACATAGTAGAGTTGTAAAGTTGTAAAGTCTCGAGTGTAGTAAGTAGTAGTTTTTGCTTTATGAAACACAATTTTACAACTTTACTACTCAATCTTACAACTATACCACAAAATTGTACTACAAACCTTTATGAGAAAGGCCACAGGAGGGGGCAATTTTTGCTTAGGGGGCATAAAGTACCCCAACCCAAAAAACTCACCATATTTGACCCAATATATTTTTTGAGGGGCATATTTTCAATTTTTTTTGTCGTATTCCGGTTTTGCACACCTTTTTATATGAAAACCAAATATTTTATACTAATTCTACACGTCTGATTTCATTAGAACTGCACTCAAAACAGAGACATTCTCAGTACTTACCTAACAATAATATTTTTATCACCCATAAATCCCCTCAACCAACCGCAATGACTCCGCCATTACAACTGGAATGTTAATTCAATTTACCTATATAAAGGTGTGCAAAAGCGGAATATCGCCCAACTTTTTCCTAAAAAACAAACACAAATTAATTAATTTTGTTTACCAAAGGGGCACATACAGACCTTCAGGGGGAGGGGGGGGGGGGGCATTGGTCCATTTGCCCCCCCCCCTCCCATCCTTGTGTACGCCTGGGAGCGTTGAAAGTTGGAGCAACTTTGAGGAGGTTAGAGGCGCCACAGGAACAGACCCACCGTTGGACGTGTTTCATCATAAGGCTTCATTAGGCAAGATGCAATTTTACACAATGAATCAAAAGGTGCTGATCAAGTGTTCTATGACAAAACATGTCCACCTATGTTAGCTTTTTGTGTCATATGCAATAATTGTCTGGATATTAATACAATTTCCCATTATATTTAGATAATATTATATCCATATTTCTATCATGGGCTGCAGTAAAATATTTACTATATTTGCATTATACTTCTGTAGAACCAATCAAGCAAGCATTTCCATGAAACAAACACATGAAATACCTGGTCTGTGTACAAATCAGATTCATGATCAATGATGTATAAGGTCAACAAGAACAAGAACTTACCAGAAAATCGTCGCGTTCAGCTCAGGGTCGCCCCGTTTCTATATTGGGATTTGCACCTTCTTACAATACAATTTCGCAAGCTCGGAACTCTGGCTTCTGATCCCGGCAATGCATCCAGTCACTGAACCAACTCGGTGGTAATAACAGACCTTGGTAATAACAACCTATGTTATTTCTGTACTATTTCAAATTTACTAATGACCACGGCCAATGTCTGTATAAATACCACGGCTAGTTTGCGGCAGAATCTGCGTATGACGCAATTCTGACGACAGCGGGTATGACGTCATACCTCTGGCGAGCGTTCATTCCCCGATCGTGGCCCGGAACAGCGGGAATGAAGTCCTGTGTCGAAATTACTTAACGTAGAGAGGTAATTCTTTCACCACAAACCATTTTTAGATCTGCTCTACAAATCTGCTATCTCAGTCCAAAACCCCATGTTAAAGGTGAACTATTCCCTTTAATAAAGGTAGTTTACTTGGAATCAGCTATTAACGCATAAGAAAGCAAAATCCTGTGTTTAAACAAAATAATTATGCGATACCTTTTGGGGACCCCTCCCCCACATACTTCAGTAACGAACCTCCCCAGTTTATCGTAGTCTTGAGGTACCTATTAGAAGAATAATTCGTCAGCTGACTGTATGTTTTATTGCAGAGTGAAAACACAAGTCGACTACTAAATCCTATCAGTGCATAGGCGTAGGAACCCCTCATGGCCCCTCACTTTTCGGCCATTTTGATGGCTAAATTATTGTTTTTTGCTTGGTGAGAAAAGTTTTTGATGGCAAAAGGTTCTACAAGACGAGAACATTCCAAATTTGCAAAGACATCTTCCATAAGGGGATTGGGGTTTTCCCAAAACGAGATCAAAGTTTCACTGCTGCCCCCCTCCCCCACTTTTCGTGACGTTCCTACGTCCCTGCCTATCACGTTCTCACTAAACCTCCGTTCCTGGCGGAACGCAAGACTTGTATTTGAGACCGAAAGACAGATGCGCAGTCGCCACGACGTGACCTTGCACGTCAATCACTGGCTCGCGAAATTATTCTGCGGCATTTTTACTGCAATAAAATATACCGTCAGCTGACTAATTCTTCTTTTAATGGGTATCTCAAGACTACGATAAACTGGGGAGGTGTGTTACTGAAGTATTACCCCCCCCCCCGCATCTAGGGCCTTGCCCCCCCCCCCACACACATACACACCAACGTGTTCGTCATTTTGGACCCGCCATTGAAAATGAGCCAGAATTAAAGACCCACCCCTTGACTCAGCCTTACCTGTTGCATCACCACCAGCCTGTGCAGAAAAGAACTTGTCCCAGAATGGATTGCGCACTCGCGGTTTCTTGCCGAATTCCGATAAGCGCTCAGCATGTTTTCTTTTGATGTCCTGCTTCAAATACTGTGGTTTTCCTTTCCAAGGACCAGAACTAGCGTCCACATCACAATAACCACAAATTACTGTTTCACGGGAACCCATCGTGATTATCAACAATTAATTTTAACTTAAAGAACGCCATACAGCATCGCCCAGCCGCACTTCAACACACGTCACACCGGATGAAAGCGTTTTGATATAAACAAACCACCAAGCAGAAGATGTCCTTGGCAGCTCAGCGGGAAACACCACATGAAGGAAATTTTGCATGTCTGAACCTTCATGGAATTGTCACATCCAAAGTTTGCGAACTTTGTCACTGTCACAGTGGTGAAGGAATAGGCCCACTGGCCGTGTGGGTAAGATTTTGTAGCGCCCAGCATCTAGTTTTGTCAAAGTGTTGGCACCCTAGGGAATTCCTTTACCATTCGTGAAGCTGGGATTGAATATATCCTGACGCCAAAATACTTAGTTTTCACCAAAATTCCTAGTAACCAATTTTTTTGAAGGGTAACTATATCTAACTAAAAAAAATGACCCAATCACCACATTTTCTGAAGAGAAACTATATTCTTATCTGATCACTTTTGTATTGAAATTTGTCACAAAATCCCATCGTTTTTCCAAAACTGTCACCTTCACACGTGGGCAAGTGCGTAAGATTATGCAGCTCTTGGTGTAGCGATAATTGTTCTGATCGCCGAACATGACTGTGCAATACAATGTATGATACCTTGTCTCGTTGGCCAATTTGCGGTTAAAATGGCAGCGTTATGCACCCGCTTATGTTCATTTAACTACTCTCACGTAATGTGCAAGTGAATTCGTACGAGATCAATAAATATGCACAGTCATAACAGTACGGTAGAATCCTGAGCGGACAATACACTCTCGGTGGTGGAGTGGTTGCAGTCCTACACATGCCTTTAGGAAGGAGATATTGCATATGGAGGATGCTTGAAGCACCCTGACTGGAATCACCTTCCACTTTTCTTTTTAAAAACGTGTCATGAACTGAACGCATCATTATTGATGATTTATTTTCGTATTTTTTATTCGTGCCACTCAACAACAGGTTGCAAACCCAATTACAGCGAGTATTGACATTTATGCATGCTCAGCTGTTAGTCTACGGTTTAATCGGGAGGCCATCCCCGAACCGGCCGCCCAGGGATTCGAACCTGGGACCTATCACACGGCAAGCGAGCGTGTTATCACTGAGCAAACCGGTCCGCGAATATTGCTTATTATGCAATATTGCTACCATGTTATTACATGCGTACAATATTATAAATTCACAATTTTTGCTGAGCAAGTGGCGGGGTATATCTCGACGGTATTTGGTCGATACTTTGGATTTGGTATACCACGATGGGATAGTAATAGACATCATTGGTTTATTTAAATTGACACAGGGTAATGTTGAACACTTCACCATATTTAACTATGCCTCATTTTCATCACATCTTGGCGCTTTGCGTGTTTAGTTACGATATCGTATAGTTAACCCGCTGGGGGAGGGGGCAGAATCTGCCTCCCCTCCCGGATTTTCTTAATAACTTGAAAACTATTATAGATATTGACGTGAAACTTTTAGTACCTTATGGCAGGGGCGGCAGATTGCGGGGGGAAGGGTACCCAAAATGACCCCAGTCGAAAATCCTGGGGGGGCAAAAGGGTTATTTTCCTCCCCAGATTGAGCAGGCTGAAATCTGGGGGGGGGGGGGGGGGGGGGGGGCAAAAAGACTCTTTTGCCCTCCAGGATTTTCGACTGGGGGGAATTTTGGGTACCCTGCCCCCACAATCCGCCGCCCCTGCCTTATGGTGCATAACTTCGACGTCTTCGGACTAAAGTTCAATTAAATTAGTTTTGTGCTTTGGGAGATAATGATGTTTTAGTGATATCATGTCATGCCATTTTGGGTGGAAACATTATAAATGTTTGCAAATTCGTAGAAAATCGAGTTGTAAAGTAAATTGCAAATTCAAATCAAAATAACGGAAATTGTATTGTCTTCAAAATGGCTATCTCGGATTTACGGCATTTTTAGTTTTTGATGACCAAAAACGCAAAAACTTTTTTTCTTCTTCTAAAAAATGTATACATTTTTTGTTTAGATATTCATACAACCGGAATATATATTAACCAAGCATGGACACTCCCTTGCCAAATTTCAAAGCAATATCTTTATTTTTGACGGACTTATGGCTTCCTAAGTATGAGTAACTCATGACGTAATTTGGATATTGCATTTTTGGGCTTTTAGTGACCATATAGAGAAAAATATATAACACCACTGTATTTCTTGGACAAAGCCGGTCTGGAATCATGCCATTTTTATTTAGATTAAAGGAAATAGTTCACCTGGGAAATTTTTTACCCAACACGATTTGATTATATTTTGTAATACAATTTCTTTTTATATTGTCAAAAATGGCCTTATATCGCGCCGATTCAGGACAGAAGGCCGTACATTTTTATTGTTTATCAAAACTATATGCATACTCTCTGAGTCAGAGTCCTGACGTCACGCGAATGTAAAAAATGGTTCAGCCAATCAGATTCGAAAGTAGTCGCGTAAAGATAGACTCGCATTGGAGATGTGCCAACCGGCGGCCGGCGATTCGCTTGCTAGCACCAGCTGCAAGCTGATTGGCTGATGGTATAGCCTCTGCCCGGGCTAGAACCAGTACAGCATTATTTCGTCAGCACCGCATTCCTTCGCCAAAAACTCAAATATATTCGGCTGGAAAGTCTTTTCAGTCAAGACAACTTGCAAATAGGGGTTTCCCAACACGGGCTACAAGACTGCCATCTCAGTTTACAACTAATGTTGAAGGTGAACTATTTCCTTTAATCAATTTCAAAATTTGACTTTATGTGGACTGACCTTGACCTGAGTTTCACATAAGGGTCATTATGTGAGGTCAGGTTGTGTATATGGCTATTACTTTCGAATTATAGTGTCAAATCATAAAAAACCATGTATCGCATGAATTTCATTGAGCTCTTGCATATAGTGACCATTTGTGATCTGACCTTGACCTTTGCTAACAATCTCATTTTCGCTTATGCGGAATATGCATTATACCTTTAGGAGCACTTCGTGTGATAACGATAGCAATTGCATGCATTGAATGGAAAGTATAGCTCATCAACTCTAATAATTCGATTTTGACCTTTGACCTGACCGTGACCTGAAATGTGACCTTATTTTCACCGTTTCGCGTATGCTTGACATGCGTCTCATTGAGAGCTTTCGATTTCCGCATTGCGTGTCTCTCTGTGGTTATTGGTTTGGAAGATAACGAGGTGCCAGAATCTGCCGGGAGGAAATGACCTACACTGAGAAAAAAGACACCCTCCAAATACCTTTTCAGGAGCTGCAAAACCCCACTCCCCTGAAAACACATTAGGGAAATTTGCAGGAGTGTCAGGAAAAACTCCATATAGGTAGACGTCAAAACTCAAAATGATCCGAAAAATAACCTGCCCAACACACCCTTCAAGCTCCTTTTGAAATTCCTCCCCACATATAAATCGCATCTGTCCCTAGGAGTCCCAGGAGTCCCATGGACGTCAGACTACAAGTCAGACGCAATGACTCACATTTTCTCGACAAGCAAATTTGACCGTAACCGCGGGAGTTACACTTTCACCATTTATGATAAATTGGGAACTTTTCTTCATCACGTTTTTGCTGTTGCAAGACGCCTGTCAACCCATTGCATCCTTGCATTAAACCAAACCAGGCATAAAACTGCCCTATTTTTCACCCTTATCTTATATATAAACAACACTACAGTTGCACATTACAATTAAATCAATCATTTTCCAATAGCAAATTTTATTTTGAGAACACTGAAATCTAGTGGCAAAAACATAAACAAAAATCTCACTTTTTTAAGTCAATTTTTGAAAACCCATTTCAAATACCTCATATGTACAGAGTCAAATATCTTGATCCTTTTATTGACACCCTAGGTTTTTAAGTGACTCTCTTATAAACGTCACCATCAGGGATCCTGAGATGTAAAAGAAACTTCTGGATCCCTCTGGGTTATAGCAGAACACTTGTTCCAGAAGAGTATGTGGAACCCGCCATCAATAATGTCCCTACTGGAGTAGCTTGAAGCATTATTTGCATTTATTCGCCTTTTCTATGAGACCACCACTAAAATAAATGATGAAATAAGGATTGTTACGAGCGAGCGCGAAGCGCTCGCACGTCCTTTCGTGGTGTATGGGAAAAATCTGATTATGAGCGGCCCGGCCCGACTCGGCCCGTGGCGACGCTTTTGAGAAGCTCATATCTCTGCAACCGCACGTCCGATTGACTAACGGGCCTCTTTGCTGAGCAGCCCCATCTAACCTACCCTGTTTGAGACCAGTGCCGACTCATGTGGGTGACTACCACTGCGCGTGGCGCGTGCCGCGTGAGGGGTGTTGAAAGGTATTTTCTCGCAATAACTCCGCAACGGCTGGGCAGATTATGTGCAAATTTCGTGTGGAGTTAGGGACCCCTCAGCCGCCACTTTCACACAACTCAGGGGTGGGGTGGCTCTGCACGTGCGCACGTGCACACCCCTATTCTATATCTCTGCAACGGCTGAGCCGATTGTGTTCAAATTTGGTGTGTGGTTAGGGACCTCTCAGCCGCCGCCTTTCCACAAGTCGGGGTGGGGTGGCTTTGCACGTGCGCACGTGCACACCCCTATTCTATATCTCTGCAACGGCTGAGCCGATTGTGTTCAAATTTGGTGTGTGGTTAGGGACCTATCTGCTTTCAGCCCCCACTTTACCACAAGTCAACGGTGGGTGCCTCTGCACGTGCGCACTTTTTTTTGTATCTCAGAAACTACTTGCCCGATCGAGTTGAAATTGCCCATACATTTCCTTCGCGCTCGCTCGTTCATCGCCAACTACGGCGCCTTACTGGTACTCTAATACACTGAAGACTGGCTCACATCGACGATGCTTCACTTGGTCCTCGGGCCAATGTTCTTCTAACTTAGTGAGTACAAGTCCATATGAATATATGCATATAAACATCAATATATATAAGTATCATATATATGAAGATTTTCTTCTTCAGTATATCGTATGTTGTATATCATTGCATCCTGTGTTTCTTGTTGTCATGTTGTTGTTATGTTCGGTGAGTGCACTTTAACTTGTTAACGTGGCCCGTCAGTGGAAGTAATTCCGCAATTCTGTAGACAGCGTTGAATAAATACATAAAATAAAATAAACAAATAACAATCAGCCATCGCAGTTAAGAGGAATTTGGTGTTTACCATGCTTTGCCCGTTGGACCCCATCTACTTCAAGTCAAATTACATCTATTTCCATGTTAGCATGTGTTTCTCACAATATCTAAGAGCTATGCTGAGCAACATTCTCATTTCAAATTGCGATAAGCAAAGTGGCAAATTTGCCATTGGAGTACAATATAGCTCACTGAAATTATTTAACGTTAAACGTTTACGGATTTTATCAGTTCAAAATCTTTAGATTTTGATGGTTTTGTGTCCGTATTCATAGTTTTGTTTAATGAATTTTCACTCCAACTAAAGAAAAGTTAGGAAATGTCCTGCTAAAGCATACTGCTATCGTTTTGGTTATCACCCGAGCGTTCCTAATTAGTTAATAATTTACTGTTCAGAAATAACTCAAAGGCGGATATATTTTGACTCCGAGCATTATAACATTGGATAGCCATCACAGACGTTTCCATTGGCTTGGTAGTTTCAGCAATGCATCTGCTGGGTCTTCACATCACAGCGATTGAAACAGCACTCATCGACGATGCTTCACTTGGTCCTCGGGCTGGAGGCGTACAGCCGCCTCTCCTGGGAGTGAGGAGTGGAGAGTGTCTGCAGCACACGCTGCCTCAGTGACGTCATATCCGCTGAGGAAGTGACGTCACTCGTCGGCAGCTCCAGCCACCGGTGCTCGCCGATCTCTCCAAACAGCTGATCTTCAGACAGAGGCTGTTAAAATACAAACAGGGCATGGTTTTCTTTGATGCTCTCCAAAAGAATGACGATGACTGGCTCGTTGCAAACCGTTGTTGGTATTCTGACGTTTTTGGCGAAAATGGAGAGACAAGTACAAATGAAGCGCTTCAAATTGTATCGATTTTTTTTCTTCTGAAACAGAGGCTGTTTGATTTAGCAATCTTTAACTTACATTATTTCCTTTATCTTGCCTTACTGTCAGGCCTCCATGCATGCCAACATACAAATTAACTTTTATTAAAATGTATACCTTCGTCATTATTTTACATGTATTATTTTATTTTACATCCTAATTTGTTTACTTAATTGTATTTCTTAAGTTATCACGGCTTGTTGAGCTTGGCGCCTGTGGCTGACGAGAACCGAGCCGTGATTTCTTACTATTGTCATATGTTTATAATTTCGGCCTGATATTTTAACTACTGTTCTGTCTTTAATATTGTCGCTCATTCTGTTATGTCGTAGGATCATTTTTAAGTTTGTATTTATATTATATCACTCATTGCGACATCACTGTAATAGCCACAATGATGTGGAGGTTGCTGCAAGTGAAATACAAATACAAATACAAGTATTTCATTCAGGATAACTAGGAACTCCTCATATTTACTGTTGTCACTTCTTTGCGAAATAAGACTGCTACCACGTTTACTCCGTTTACTGCGCTTACCACCTTATTTCCTTTTTACTGAAATGCAACAGTTGACTGAGGCATTGACGTCACTCGTCGGCAGCAGCTCCAACCACCATCGCACACGCATATTGGGGGCAAAGTACGAAGCTGTTATCAGCTCACCTGTTTGGGATCGTTTTCCGAAGTTATATCTGCACACTCTGATCAGAGCTTCTGTCAGGTCCTTCCCACAGAGGTGCGAGAAGGTCTGTCCGTGATCCAAGGTGATTGTCACCAGGGCAAGGGTGGTAAGAAGTGATGACGTTATCTGCGAGCACCACAATGCCAGCTGGTCAATGGTTTATATATTCATATATTTATGTCGGAACGCGTTTGGTAATGTTGGAGAAACGGTTCGAGTTGAGCAGAATTCACGGAACAGTGAAAATTGTGAATGAAACCAAAGTACATCATTCATAAGAAGTTGTATTTCATCGTTTTACGACTTGGCATTTTGATTGCCGTTTTGCATTAACAGTACTAAAAATGCCAGTTATTGGATCCCCTACACTTGTCACCAGAAGAGACTTGACACCAACATCAGCACTAAGAGAAGGTCTTCCAGCAGTCCAAAGTTATCGCACCTCTGTATGGCGTGTCGCTCTGGAGGGAACTCTACCACAGCGGTGAGCAGAAGACGGCTACCTGGACACCTCGGCCGCCTTGTATGCAGCTGAGCTGGGCTGCCACAGGCCTGCGCTCTTGTGTCCAGTTCCGCCGCCGCCCGCCTGCCAAGTACATGCGATTAGATGTCTGAACCACACTCCACACTCCCGCTGTTTCGGACCAGGCAAGATGGGAGATGTCTACGTCGCGACCACTTTCGTTACAGCCAGCCATTCGATTTAATTGTGTAACATGTACTGTGGTCTTTTTAACCCGCGCCCTACGGGGGTGGAGGGGGGGGGGAGGGCCTGACAGGCCCCTGGAGGTTTTTCTTGAATAACTTTTTACACATGCGGCGCATCTTGCTGTAATTTTTGGTAGCTAAGTTTACAACAATTATACGCAGGCGGTAAAAATTTCATTGAAATTATATAATTAATTTGGGAGATAATCATGTTTTGATGTTGGTGGAAAAACGATAAATATTTGAAAAATGGTAGGAAACAGATTTTTATAGGAAATTGCAAACGCAATTCACCACAGATAGAAAATGAAATTTTCTTTAAAATCTCAATCTCGGAATTTCGAAATGTTGGGTTTTTAACTTCTAAAAACAAAAACTGATTTTGTTTTTAAAAATCCCCACAAAATCAAATTTTTCAAAGATGTTAGAAAAACCAGAAAATATGTGAGATAACTAAATATGGACAATGTCCATACACAAATTTCAAAGCAATATCTTCATTTTTGACTGAGTGATGGCTCCCAAAGTGTAAGAAAATCATGACGTCATTTTTATAACTGTTTTGGATTTTTTGACAAGATACGAACAAATCATTACATTTTCTGTATTTCTGAGCCAAAAATGGTCTAGAAACATGCCTTTTCATTTACATTTATCAATTTCTAATTTTTAGGTTTTCTGAAGAGCAAAATCGCTGTTCTGGACGTGGTAAATCCGAGGTTATTCACTTGACCTGGAAGGCCATCCGTTGAATTGAAACCTAAAAATCGCATACTCGAAGATTCCTCTCGTGACAGGCAACATGCTGGTTCTTACCGCATTGCTCTAAGATGCTTGGTTTGGAAGTTACGGGGGGGCTGTCAGACCCCCCCCCCGTAGGGCGAAGGTGAAAAGCTCCCATAGGGCGAGGGTTAATCTATTTGATGCAGGTCATCTTCTCCAAAACATGTAAATGTAATTGATGGGTGTCATTTGTGCATGTCAAACGATACCACAATAAAACAGAAAACATACTACCAGTAAAACGCCTTTTGGGGCGATGACCGAGTGGGCGCGCACTGGTAAAACTAAAACAGGTTTGAAATATGAAACGGTACGGGAGCACACGTGGTAGTAGCACATAGTCCTTTTAATCCTCCATAAAAACTGTCAGGCCTCCATGCATGCCAACATAAAAATTAACTTTTATTAAATTGTACATGATCTCCTTTCTTGAATCTGCCAAAAGGGAGTACGTCCTGGGCCTCGTTTCATAAAGCTTTTGGCGTAACTTACGAAATGCGTGAGTTACGCCATCAAAAGCTACGCACCGTAAATAAGTCCGTTTCACCAAGGTGCCGATGGAGTTGTTTACTCCGGCACAGTTTGCGTTGCTGGCGTAAACAATCAAGGGTGTTTTAAAAATTGAAGTGTATTTAAAGCATTATAATAAACATTTGTTTTTAATGCAATTATTGAAATTCGAATCACAAAAATAATTAACAAATATTTGTAAAATAAATAATGTTAAAATATCGTTTCTGAGTAAATAAATAACAAATATTTTCTGGACCCAGGCGAAAGCCATTAGAGCTGCCATTATCGAGGCCGCGTATCCGGTGTGAGAATTTAAAGCCCGCACGTATGTGGGTTTAGTGAAAAGCTCGCGTGATTCTCGTTTTTTGTTCTTATTTAATAAATACATTACTAGTAAATCAAATTAATAAGACGTTTTCTATTGCATGTGAACAGTCATGGCGATAATGCCGATAGAACCACCAACAGCAATCCTCATCTCAAAAATGAATCGGACATATTGCCACTTGCCAGCACGCAACGCAAAGCGATGCGAGACAGATTTACTTTATATATACATGTAATCCAGGCCCGGATCCAGGCAGAGGGCGCTAACCTCCCTCCCTCCCTCCCTCCCTCCCTCCCTCCCTCCCTCCCTCCCTCCCTCCCTCCCTCCCCTCCCCTCCCCTCCCTCCCTCCCCTCCCTCCCTCCCTCCCTCCCTCCCTCCCTCCCTCCCCTCCCCTCCCTCCCTCCCTCCCTCCCTCCCTCCCCCTTGAGCCCGGGTCCCGCCCATGTCGTGCCATACAAACGCGCACGTAGGCCATACAACACGTGGCGCACGTGCCATACAAACGCACCTGATACTCGGTACGCCACTGCATGATGCAATGTATAAAATATGAATCCAATCCATTACGGACTGATATGGGCTATGACATGAATCATGCGTATTTACTGATCTATTTGTGGTTAGTGTGAAACAGTCCAGTGTATAGATGGCAGCACATATAACAGATGAGAAGCTAAGATGATGACACGTCATGACACGTCATGACGTCATGATGACAGATGGCTTATCTAATAGGAAGTTCACTGACAACAAATTGATGTGTTCAGCCACGCCACCAAAACACACAAACTCAGACACTGACGCCTTTATTGATCAGCAGTCAGTATAGATGTCAGAAAAAGTGCCTTGAAAATTCCACAATTTGCCTTAATTCGGTGAAAACTCATTGATGATCTCATTCAACACACAGGTCCATGGCGGCACTTGTCTTCAAGACCTCGCTCATAGCTTCAACTGTATCTTACATTGGCCTTCCATCACAGTGTTGCTCCCATTTGTTCAGTTTTCATCCACTCTTAACTGCAGCTTGGCATGAACAGACATTTTCCCACCAATTTCACTCACCAGCTGCAGACAACTGATAATGTTTGTTCCAGAAAAAGTCACTGTTCACTGGTCACATTGGTCACATTAGCGTTTGCAAGAGGCAATTGAATATGCTATAATAAATGGCAAGCATTCAGCATACCTATACAATAGGCTTAATAAGTTTTGTGTGATGTGATTTTTGACATGACATCAACATTTTTGACATGACATCAACATTTTTGACATGACATCAACATTTTTGACATGACATCAACATTTTTGACATGACATAGATGATTCTGACTAAATATATTATTACTGGCTAAATCTATGAATAACTAATGATTGGAATCAAATGTTGAGGCACTAGCTGACTGAAATGAGATGTCTGAATTTTCAACTTTGACAACCACAGTTTACAAAAGTAATGGATAGGTTTAGGAATGTTGGTCATCATGCACCTATAGATGCATGGTGACCAACATTTGGGAAGGTGTGTCTCAGTGGGGAAGATTGCAGCGTCAACACATCTATGTCTCGCCACAGTATCTGCTGTAATGCTCAATGTGTGACGGTTATTAGTATTGCATTAGTAGTCATATTAGCATTGGTAATGCCAGATAAATAAAACTAACCCCAGGCTTGGCTTGCATTAGCATTTCCTGAGTACTGACATTGGTAAGGGTTAGTTACACCTTAGTTTGCATGAGTTTTACCTTAGGGCAGGCTTAGCATTACATGATTATTACCTTAGTAAGGGTTAGTTTTGCTAGTAAGGGCCTGAATGTTACTGTCGTGAGTTATGACAACTCACGTAAATACTCAGGCAAAACTCATCCTTGAGTTTCGCATTAGTATTGCATGATAAATACTAAATAAATGTGAGTTTTACTGTAGTGAGTTTTGACAACTCAGGCAAGGCATGAAATGTAAGCATTTTTTTCCAGTGTACATGTTACCCTGGCCAATTCACAGCTTACCTCAAAATCATGAACTCATGAAAATAAAACAACTTGAACTGGTGAACTTGTATGTTTGTGGCTTAATTACCTGTGAGCCATGTTTGTGTCTCCCTGTATCATGGTCATTAAATGTTACATGTTATGTTCAAATTATTAGTGTGGCTAATGTACAAAAGAACCACAATACAAATAACCATGAAAAATCACCATAAGTATGATACCCAACTGCCAGTCGGCATTACGCTATCACCTTGCTCACTACTACTGGTCAGAGAAGTCTTGTAAATCATGTTAAATCATTGAAAACAATGCTTGCCATCTATTACAACATTGCACAAATGATGAGACTACAGTGAATTATAAATCAATTTTTACAAACACATGTATGTCATGAGGTGGTCCACATGGTATTTGAGACACTCAAATTCTTCAGAGATTCAACTAATACTTCAGTTTCGTGCTTCACATAAATATCTTGCTATGCTCTTGAAGTAAGTTTCAATGTAAAATCATTACACCAGCCTCTAATATCGCCGCCAGGCTCACAAAATATGCCAGCAAGGCAATCAAAACAAATTTCAAGGGCATCGGAGCACTAAAACAACGCAACAAATCCTTGCGTTGCTTTTTACCGAAAATCAAGGCCCTGAAATATTATTTGACATAAGCTACACCCTTTTATGAAACGCAAATGCCGTAACTTACGAACAATTCGGTGCTTTGACGTAAATGAAGCGGCGTAGTTTCAATGGCGTAGCTTACGCCGGTTTTTTCTTTATGAAACGGAATTGGCGTAGGCTACGCCAAAATCGGCGTCAACTACGTAGGTTCGTAGGTTACGCCGCTTTATGAAACGAGGCCCTGGCGGCTGCATACCTCAGCGTATAAAAAACGAATGCTTAGATAAATCAAGCAATTTTTGATCAACAATGACTTTGGTTCATTTCGACGTCTGCGGGTGCCACGCGCTGTTGTACCACCCCTATCATAACGCATCATAACAAAATCAAAATTGATTTGATGGTCCTATCGAATAGTGAAAACCCGAGCTTAATCGGAGCCGTTGTTGCAAAGTTATTAGCTTCCGAAAAGCGTGTGTATGGCCGGGTCAGGCCAGTTCGGGCCGGGTCAAATGTAAATTTGACTAGTAAGTTGACGAGAAACCTCACGGGCGCTTCGCGCCCGCTCGAGAAAAACATATCACACCTATTACCAGAAAACAGGGAGGAGTACCAACATTTGACAGAACTTAACGCTTGATAGACTGATATTCTCCATTTGGGGCGAGCTAACCCAAATAATGCCCACAATTTGTTGTAAAAAATACAGGGATACATTACTAAACTGACTTCATGCAATATTTGCTTCCATCTTCAGTATCGAAAATTTAATCGCAGTAAATGCATGATCCATGTACGCAGCCTGGACGCTGAAGTCATGTAAGTCGGCAAGAGCGCATGGCGCATGTTAGTCCCATGCCCATCACTTGGATTCTAACAGTCTGACGTAAAGAAATGCCTTGAAGTGAAATACATTCGGAGGAAATGCTTTAATACTGCTATGAATGAGTTTAGAAGGGTGACGTCGGTAAAGTAAGTCGAGAACTGGTCTTTGACTGTTTCTGCCGAGCTCTGTGACTCATGAATTATAGCCCAACATATGTTGATTATCAAGTTTATCTGTATATCAGAGATCAGGCACGTAGGCAGAATTTCGTCCAGGGGGAGAGGGAGGGGGGCACCTCGAAAGGGCCCCTTCCGGAGCGTTGAAAGGGCCCTCTTCCTAAGCGTTGAAAGGCCCCCTCTCCCCCCAAAAAAACGGATGAAAAGGCACGTTACAATGACGGAAAATGCAGTAAGACAGGTATGGCATGGGCCATGCCAATTTTTAGGAGCTGGAGTTAGCAAACTGCCACATCAACTTTGGAACCAGCGTCACCAATTTGGAATCAGCTATACCAACTTCGAATAATTTTTTAAGCTCAAGACTTGGAAATCTTTAAACAAATTGCGCCGCAGGAAAGTAGCAACATAACACAAATGCGCCGAGAAACGGTTATATTTTTCTTCTTATAATCTGCATATAATTTAATTTATAGTTAAATTGCGCCGCGGAGCGGCGCTATTTTTTAAAGTTGTATTTCTTGGACAACTGCATTCTTACTGTTGAATGATCCAGGGTTCCTTCAGATCGCCTAGGTACCCCTCCGACCATTTCAACGCTCTTCCGACCTGTTCAGGGACTCATCTAGGATTCGAGAAGCGAAAAGACATAATGTGGAGTGGGTGCTATATATATATATATATATATATATATATATATATATATATATATATATATATATATATATATATATATATATATATATATATATATATATGTATATATATATATATATATATATATATATATATATATATATATATATATATATATATATATATATATATATATATATATATATATATATATATATATATATATATATATATATATATATATATATATATATATATATATATATATATATATATATATATATATATATATATATATATATATATATATATATATATATATATATATATATATATATATATATATATATATATATATATATATATATATATATATATATATATATATATATATATATATATATATATATATATATATATATATATATATATATATATATATATATATATATATATATATATATATATATATATATATATATATACATATATATATATATATATATATATATATATATATATATATATATATATATATATATATATATATATATATATATATATATATATATATATATATATATATATATATATATATATATATATATATATATATATATATATATATATATATATATATATATATATATATATATATATATATATATATATATATATATATATATATATATATATATATATATATATATATATATATATATATATATATATATATATATATATATATATATATATATATATATATATATATATATATATATATATATATATATATATATATATATATATATATATATATATATATATATATATATATATATATATATATATATACGAATGTACGATTACACGATCGAGCAGTGCAGCAGACAGACTTTGTCTACGACTTCAGACAAAGACTGACAGATGAGCAGCTCAAGCTCAAAGAAGATGTTATTCAAGACCTAAAGAGTCAACTTGAGCATGAGAGGGAAGAATACGTCAACCTTGAGATACCGCATGACTTACGAATTCAGACAGATGAGTGTATGGACCGTATCTTGGCCGAGTATGATGAAGTTGTAAAAACTCGCATTATCAAAAAACTGTCGCTTCTGTATAAGGGTCCGGTGGCTCTGTCGGGGAATCCTGCTGGATTTGTCAATCTTTCTAGTGTTCAGCTAACACCAGCCCAAGAAGAGTTTCTGAATCTGGGATTGAATTGTCATTTCTATCCCAAGTTTGACGCACACAAAAAGAAAACAGAGATAGCTATCCTATTTGAGGACCTATGCAAACTACAGGATAAAGGTCAGATTACGATAAATCCTGAAATCCAGCCTCAACTGCAAGCAGAAGCCTCTAAGAGAAGAGTAAGATCACAGGCAAGCGTTCTCACACCGAAGTTGAAAGAAGCTGCGCGAGAACTACGCGATAATGAGAACATTGTAATTAGACGCGCAGATAAAAGCTCGATCTTTGTAATATTAGACAAGGAAGACTATTATGGAAAAGTGCGAACTGTGCTAGAAGATGGTAATAAGTTCAAGCGCATCAGCAGAGACACGACCGCGGCGCTAAAAACGCGTGTTAACAAACTCATCGATGCTGCGAATGCGGCGGTTGATGGCGTTCATTTCCCAAAAGTAACAGGTGAGTGTAGTCCCGGTTACCTGTATGGTAACATCAAAACTCACGAACCTGGCCACCCCATTCGTCCAATTATCTCTCAGATCCCAACTCCAACGTATCGAATAGCCAAGCAGTTGAACGCTATCATCTCGCCATACATTCCCGCTGACCACACTATTCACTCTACCGATGAATTTGTCGACCTTCTAAGGTCACACAAGCCAAAGGGAACATTGGCTTCACTTGATGTAGAGAGTCTTTTTACGAACGTACCGGTAGAACAGACAATCCAGATTATCCTTGACCATGTGTACAACCACGAGACACTCAGGCCACCCAAGCTGCCTAAAAATGTCATTGAACAGTTGCTGCGTTCCTGTACTACAGAGGCCCCGTTCAGATGTCCGGAGGGTAAACTGTACCTTCAAGTGGACGGCGTTGCTATGGGCTCCCCCCTGGGTGTACTTTTTGCCCAAGCGTATATGTGCTTCGTTGAAGGCAAGGTGCTCCAGTGTGACGAGGTTAAGCCGTATATGTATTACCGATATGTCGATGATATTTTCGTAGATGTTCAAAGCGACGAGAAATTAGACATGCTGCGTAGCAAGTTGATCCAGGAATCTGTTTTGAACTTCACTGTAGACCTGAGTGTGAGGCAAAAATTGCCGTTTTTGGATCTCATGATAGATGCCAGCAGCGGTGAGTTTGTGACAGATGTATTTCGTAAGCCAACTGACCTCGGTAGGTGCATGAATGGAGAGGGTGACTGTACGGAATCCTACAAAACAGGGGTAATACGAGCATACATTAGGCGGGCTTTGAGGAACTGTTCAACGTGGGATCTTCTCCATAGTGAGCTGGGGCGTGTTCGGCAAATTCTTGTGGACAATGGCTACAGCAATTCGGATTTTGATGACAATGTCAAAATAATGCTCCACAACCATCTGACAAACACTGGACCGCAGTCTAAGAATGATATCAAGGTGTTTTATCGGAGCACGATGTCATCATCATGGAAAAAGGATGAGGAGGCCATTCATAACATTGTTCGTAAAAATTGCAAAACTACAAACAAGGAGCAGAAACTCAAAGTTCAGGTGTACTACACTAGCCC
>JAXIVJ010013663.1:0-36575 GCA_036785665.1 Chirona hameri
CATCATACATTTATTTGCCTTGACAATAGGTGAAATTCAGGATGGACACATTGGTGCACGTTGCCATCAAAACAAAAGGATTGGTCCATAAGCTTACGCTTAAATCAGAGCACCTATCCCTTTGATCGCGAAACGCTAGTTGTAGCTATCTACTGACCACCGCGCCACAGCACATGATTTATCGGGATACTGGATTCAGATATTAGGAAGGTAATTCCTGTGACTTTTTTTTATAATGAAGCTTAGTTGGCAAGGAGTAAGTTGAAAGCACTTGCTTGCAATGTCCTATTATTTCGGGGCAGCCCGCCTGGCCAACCGGGACGTCGCCACGATCCATCCCGGACCGGGGACAAGTGCGGGTTACCGTCCCGGTTGGCCCATAGAAAGTAAGTCGTAATACAAAAACAGATTTGCGTAAGTTATGCACAGCAACCCCATAGAGGTGACCATCTTGACATTTGAACTCAAATGTCATCTTGACATTTGAGTCCGACATTATTCTTTCAACTATTAATAAAAACTGACCTCAGGTCATGGTCACCAAATAACCTAAATGGGGTATATTGCATATCAGCTCACGGGCATTGTCGCCAGAAATCCAATGATGACATTTGAAGGCTCCATTCTGTCGAGGGTTAGGGGCAAATTAGTGCTGATGACCACAGATGATCTCAGGTGACCCTGCAAGGCCCACGGAGTACCTAATTATTTCACCTGAGTCGGCAAGAATCGCCGATGGGAACATCTTGAGTATCAGTTTCATGCCAAACATGTCAAAATGAGGCATTTGAAACCTTTGGCAACTTGAAATTGAAATTGAGTCAATTGAGGCAATAGAGGCGAATTTAAGTGCCCATTGCCTTATAATGGGGAGTCCCCAGAATTGAAGTGATATGGGGTTACCGATATAAAATCCAAGATTTGCAATTTGCAATACAAAATGCAATTTAGCGAATTCGTATTACCTATTTAGGTGCTACTCAGGATATTCCCAAGCGGAACGCTACGTTATACCTATAACTCGTCCCCCCCTTAGAAACATCAATATCGTCAGGTCAGATCGATGGTAAAGTTAGCCGAGGTCAATTCTGTACAAGCAACCACATTTTACAGCGGCCGTGCGCGTCATTACTACATAAACAGACAATGTGCAAGCTCCAGGGTCGCCGCTACCTAGTGGGGGTCGTCCCCACATTTATGGGAATTTTTAACATTACGACTATCGGTATTGCATGACAAAAATTTACTTCAAAGGGCATCCGCCCCCCCCCCCCCCCCCCCCACACACACACAGATGATAAGTACTTTATTTGACTTGGCTTTACCTGATTGACCCGTAATAGCCGCTGCCACGTGGACAGGCACGTAACCAGGATTTCGTCCAGGGGGGGGGGGGGGGGGGGGGCGGCGCCTCGAAAGGGCCCCTTCCCGAGCGTTGAAAGGGCCCCCTTTCCAAGCGTTGAAAGCCCCCCCCCCCCCCCACAAAAAAAAAACGGATGAAAGGGCACGTTACAAGGATGGAAAATGCAGTATGATAGGTATGGCATGGGCCATACCAACTTTTAGGAGCTGGAGTTAGCAAACTGCCATATCAACTTTGGAACGAGCGACACCAATTTGGAATCAGCTGTACCAACTTGGAATATTGTTTATGCGTAATACCTGGAACTCTTAAACAAATGGCGCCGCAGAGCGGCGCGAACATTTTGAGTCTTATGCCCTGGATATGCATTCTCATCAATGCGTCGCATTGCGTATGGTGCGGACCTCTAAAATTGTTATGTTGTGCGTTTAAAAGTGCGGTAAAAAAGGTGCTAAAGTGAACTATTTTGCCCAATTACATAGGAAAGTAGCAACATAACACATAAATGCGCCGAGAAACGGGCCGAGTTTTTTTCCTAACCCGCATATAATTGAATTTGCAGTTAAATTGCACCGCAAAGCGGCGCGAAAATTTTGAGTTTGATTTCCTGTACAACTGTATTCTTACTGTTGAAAGGCCCAAGGTCCATTCAGATTGTCTAGGGCCCCTCTGACCTTTTCAACGCCCTCCCGACCTGTTCAGGGACTCATCTGGGATCCGCGAAGAGAAAAGACATGATGTGGAGTGGGAGATATATATAATACAAAGAGGGCTTACTCTACAGGACAAATTAAAATCGGAGCTTTCGGGTATATTGTAGCACCCTGACGAAGGGTATTATAATATACCCGAAAGCTCCGCTTTTAATATTTGTATTGTGGAGTAAGTCCTCTTTGTATCTAATCTTCATCTGTGATCTCCACGTGCTTTGACCCTTCCGGTCTCACCAGGGACTCCTCTGACCTTTCAAGAAGCCCCTCATGTGTGTCAAGGGGCCCTTCGGCCTGTTCAGAGGTCCTTCCGACTTGGCCAGGGACTGCACTGGCTGTTTTGTCGCCCTACCGACATGCTCAGGGGTAGGGGCGGCGGATTGCGGGGCGCAGGGTACCTAAATCCCCCCCCCCCCAGTTGAAAATCCTGGGGAGGGGTGGGGGAGGGTCATTTTTCCCCCAGATTGAGCAGGCCAAAATATGGGGAGGGGGAAAAATTGCCTTTATGCCCCCGGGATTTTCGACTGGAGTATTTTGGGTACCCTGCTCCCGCAATACGCCGCCCCTGCTCAGGGGCCCCTCCCACCTGCCCAGGGGCCCCTCCAGTCTGGCTAGGAACTCATCCGACATGTTCAAGGGGTCTTCCGACCGGCCCAGGCACCCTTTCGGTCTGGCCAGGGGCCCCTCTGACTTGCCCAGGAGCCCCCCCCCCCCCCCCGATCTGCCCAGCGACTCTTCTGGTCGGCCTGCGCTGGCTGCGTTGTCGCCCTGCCGACATACTCAAGGGGCCCTCCGACCTACCCTGGGGCCCCTCCATGCTGGCCAGGGGTCAATTCGGCATGTTCAGGGGCCCTTCTTACCCGCCCATTGGTCCTTTCGGTCTGGTCAGGGGCCCCTCCGATCTGCACAGAGGCCCTTTTAACTTTCCAGGGGCCCTCTGGTCTCTCCAGGGGCCCTCTAGCTTTCTAAGGGGCCCTTTCAACCTGGCAAGGGATTGCGCTGGCTGCTTTGTCGCCTTGCGACATGCGCCGAGGGCCCTCCGACCTGCCCTGGGGCCCCTCCTTGCTGACTAGGGGCCCATTCGGCATGCTCAGGGGCCCTTCTGACCCACATAGGGGCCCTTTCGGTCTGGTCAGGGGCCCCTCTGACATGCACAGGGCTCTTTTGAACGTCGAAGGGCCTTTAGAGAGGGCCCTGATGGCCCTAAAGGGCATCTGAATTCCTCTTTCGCGCGGTCTCGTCGGCCTTTTTCGGCGCGCGCAGCGCGCCGAAAAGAGCCCTCGCGCTCCGAAAAGGGCCCTCCTGGCCTCCAGGGGGAGCGGCCGCCCCCGCCGCCCCCCCCCCCCCTTGGCTACTTGCCTGCACGTGGATGACCTCAATCAATATCTGTATCTGTAAGTTCACAATGCCTGGCGACGCGTGTGACAGGGGCCCTGGGTACGTCCAAGATATGACATTTGCATATGTTCATAGAATAGAGAAAATTGTGACAAGCCGTTTGACCCCATAACGGAATTTTTCCGAACAATACTTCCTGAAATCTGGACCGAGTTGCCCATCCGTCGGATAGGCAGTTTGCTGTGACGGGGATCTACTTTCAGTGGGCGAATAATCAGCTGATTGTCGGTCCTCATAATTCACGAAATGTACACGTATTTCACACAGCCGGTCCTCGGATTCCGGTGAGGTCCTCGACATTCCGACCTCATGGCATTTCTTTCCTAAAACGATTCTGACAAATTTCAAACGTCAGGGTACCTCTATTCGTCACTCATTTTAAGTGCCTGCATTTTGGCGGGCCTCAGGCAATCGCAACAGGTGGTCCTCTAGATACACGGTGCAGACAAGGTGCTCGTCTTACACCGTACACACGTATAGGTGTGTGTGTGTGTGTGTGTGTGTGTGTGTGTGTGTGTGTGTGTGTGTGTGTGTGTGTGTGTGTGCGTGCGTGCGTGCGTGCGTGCGTGCGTGCGTGCGTGCGTGCGTGCGTGCGTGCGTGCGTGCGTGCGTGCGTGCGTGCGTGCGTGCGTGCGTGCGTGCGTGCGTGCGTGCGTGCGTGCGTGCGTGCGTGCGTGCGTGCGTGCGTGCGTGCGTGCGTGCGTGCGTGCGTGCGTGCGTGCGTGCGTGCGTGCGTGCGTGCGTGTGTGTGTGTGTGTGTGTGTGTGTGTGTGTGTGTGTGTGTGTGTGTGTGTGTGTGTGTGTGTGTGTGTGTGTGTGTGTGTGTGTGTGTGTGTGTGTGTGTGTGTGTGTGTGTGTGTGTGTGTGTGTGTGTGTGTGTGTGTGTGTGTGTGTGTGTGTGTGTGTGTGTGTGTGTGTGTGTGTGTTGAGCACGGCCATTGCGGCGCCTATCTCATTAGTCGGCATGCATAAGTGATGGCGGGTCAATACCGCGGGTGCGTCCCGCCACCTCTGCCCGCCTCACCCCGCCCTCCCTCACCCCACTCCCTTCCTCCTTCAGAGCCACAATACACGGCGGCCGCCGATACGGCTGGAGCTGCATACGCCGGGGGTCGTGCAGGTGGTGTGATGTGGTGTATCAGGAGCTGCATACGCCGGGGGTCGTGGAGGTGGTGTGATGTGGTGTATCAGGAGCTGGAGTATGCCGGAGGTCGTGGAGGTGGTGTGAAGTGGTGTATCAGGAGCTGGAGTATGCCGGGGTCGTAGAGGTGGTGTGATTTTTTTTAAAATATAAATTTGGTCCGAATGTCTTGTATGGATGGATTTCCGAGGTCAGGATCCACGCTAAGCAGAGCTTGTTGCGCAGGTCCTGACCTCACCACCTCGTGATGTGGTGTATCAGGAGCTGGAGTATGCCAGAGTCGTGGAGGACGGAGGTGGTGTGATGTGGTGTATCAGGGTCGGCGAGAGAGGCAGTTTCGTCCATTATTGGAATTTCGTTTTTTTAACCCACCATTGGCTGGGGGGGGGGGGCGTTTAAAGCGCTCCCCCCCTCTGATGATTGTTCGTAATAGCTCAAAAACCAATAGCGCTATAAGCGTGAAACTTCGGGTACCTTCTTCTAAATCACGTTTACGTCATCTGTGAAAAAATGAAGCAATTTCGTCGAGAAAAAAAAATCGAGTTATAGCGAATTTAGTGACGTCACTACACACGATTTTTACACCAAAATCAGCTAGAATTTTACAGATCGTACAAATGGCATATTTTGAACAAAATGCAATCTAAAAACGTCAAAAGATAGCAAATGGCAAGGGCTACAATATGGTTATCTCGGATTTTTGAATATTTTAGTTTTTACCCCCAAAGCTAAAACAACATTTTTTTTGGGGGGAAATTATCACATAATCAAAATTTCCTAAAATATGCAAAAAAACCGGAATATATGTCAGAACCATATGTAGGCAACTACCATACCAAATTTAAAACTGATATCTCCATTTTTGACTGACTTATGGCATCTAAAGTATAGGGAAGCTCCACCCATGAATAGGACGTAGCGGGGAGTGGTGTAACCCAACTTGATTGCATATCCCTATCCTTTTTCAAATTTCTGGTACTTAACGTAGTCAGGTCACATGGGCAGTGGCGGATCTACGGTTGGGCAAAATGGGCAATTCCTCCCCCCCCCCCCCAACGAAATATCGGTAGGCAAACGTATGTTTCCCCCCCCCCCCCCTCCCCTCCCCAAACCGATCCGGCAGGTTGTGATTTTTGTCCCGGTAGGTCGTGATTTACTCCCCCGCTCAACAGTGGCGTCGCCACGGTTTCGGAACCTTACGCAGACACCAGGGGCGTAGCTTCTACAGACAAGTGGGGGGGGGGGGGGGGGCTGAGCTGGGAAAAATCACCTAAAGTACCATACAAATCCACAAACTTACAGATTTCTCCCCGGATTTGATTTCTCGTCCAAGTTGGGGAGCTGAAGCCCCCTCAACTGAATAGGAAACTACAGCCCTGGCGGACACATCATGTCATCAAACACCTGGGGGAGGTTAAGTAGGACGTCTTATCTCTGGCATGGGTGTCTGGTGGTAGTTATATGTACACATGATCTGACCTGGGGCCGAATTCCCATCTATGAAATTCTTACGAAGATTCCTAAGTTTTGTTTTCGTAAGAATTTTCTTAAATCGGTATTACCATCTCTCGAGTAAGTGGCCGAAATTCTGCAGTTGACTTGCGACCGAAGCTTGCTCTTCCTATAGGAAATAACTTGCAGCTATTGGCTTTAGTCCCCTTAGAAATATAGGAAAGAGATGGGAATTTCAAAAATCGAGACTTGTCGGCAGAGATTTAAGCATTTTCGCAAGTAGTGAGATGGTAATCCCAAATGAACGACTTACGAAGAAAATAATTCGTAAGTCAGGATGGGAATCCAGCCCCTGGTTGCCTGACCTGATAGGATCCGAAAAAATCACGCCATGAACGTAATTGGCATCCAAACATCTGTGTCAAATACGGCAAGATGCGTGCTACCGCTTTCCCGCTAACTCCGAAAAACCTTTAGTCCAACCCCCCCCCACCCCAGCACGCCGCGGGTTAAGAAAACCAGATGTCCATAAAAGCATCACTAAGTGTGCAATTTATGTCAGGTCACGGTCAGGTCAAAATCGACGTAGCTACTCGAGTTTATGGGCTATATTTTCCATCATAAACCTTCGATAGCGATCATTATTGCCCAAAAGTGTTCTGGAAGGTATAATATATATCCCGATTCCCGCTTAAACAAAATTGAGACTGCAAGCGAAAGTCGAGATCAAGGTCAGGTCACAAAAGGTAAATATGCGCTAAAGATCTAGGAGAGTCACACGATGCATGTTTTGTGGATTATGGATTATTTTATGAATTATCCCATTCTGAATCTTCGTAGAATTCGATGGTTGATGGTCATTTTACCACCCGACCTCATGTAAGAGCCGATAAATTTCCGAGTACCGATACATGCTTACTTAAGTGAAGTTGTTGTCGGTTCAGGTCAAGGTCTGGTCACAAAGATTAAAAACTCCCAATTGATAAATATACAAAAAATGTATGTTTCTGGACTAATTTTATCTCAGAAATACAGTGATGTTTATTTGTTCTTATGCCATTACAAATCAAAAGAACGCAATTTACAAAAATGACGTCGTTAGTTAGGCACCTTACTTTCGTTAGGTAGGTTAGTTAGGTACTCATACTTTGGAGCCATCAGTCAGCTAAAAATGGTGGTATTGTTTTGATACTTGGTTTTGTAATCGTCCATATATGTGCTTCTCCAACACATATTCCGTTTTTTTATTTTTTATTTTTGAACATTTCTTTTTTAGTTGAACATTATATTTCTTTACTTTGTGGGGTTTATGATAAAATTGTTAAAAAAAATCCGAGATAGCCATTTTGACATAGCCACTGCAATTTGCTATCTTTTGAGCTTTCATAATTGTAGTTTGCTCAAAGTTTGTACTTTGCAAAATGTGTTGAAGTTAATCTGATTTTCTCGTTAAAGTAGCGTATAGTGACGTTACTAAATGTCCTAGATCTAAAAAGTTTTCGACGAAATTTCTTCATTTTCGCACAGAAGCCGTGAAATTGATGTAGGAGAAGGTATCAAAAGTTCACGATGATAACGTCATTAGATTTTGAACAATTACGAGTGTTCGTAAAGGAGGACTAATATTTGGCCGCCAGTCAATGGTATATTAAAAGAAGATTTACAGTGGCATGAAGAAATTTCGTCGAAAACTTTTAATGTCACATAGTTGCCCTCTAGTCTCCTGTCTAGTCGTTGGGCCTCCGAAGGCTTGCGGTCGATATGGGAGTGACATCGCCAGGCAGAAGAGAGTCTCATGCCGGCCTGAGAGGATATTACGCCGGTAAGAAATGGCCCGCAGCGTCTTTGAGAGGACCATCGATTGACCAGCAGAGAACCCTCAGTCGATTCGCGAGGGTATTTTCGGGCCTGATGGGGTTATTATCAGTATTAATCAGTCTTATTTCGGTTTAATAGGGCCCCTGTCAGGCCTCATAGGACCCTCGGTGTGTGTGACAGGGATCTAAGAGGGCATTATTCAGACCTGAGAGGGTCGTATGGAGTATGCCGGGTATGGAGTATGCCTGTCTGAAAGGGCCCTCGGCCGGTCTGAGGAGGCACGTAGCTGGCCTAAAAAGGATACAAATGTTGTTTTAGTTGGAATTGGAGTAATGGGCTGGCATTGCAGTTTCGTTATTCCATTTGGCGCTCCAACTTTAAATATAATGATTGCTACACCGTCTGATCATCGTCACCGTTCTCCCCTCTGGAGCCCAGGCGGGTCAGAAGGCTCCACCCAAGCTCCAGGGAGCTGCCTTTGCAGCCCCATGGCTACATACCTGCATAACATAACTATCACCGCAGTCACTTTCATGTTTGTCATTGACACTCATTCGCAAACACAATTGTCGATCGAAATCACACAAAAAGTTTCGATTCTTTGGAACCCTTAAACTTGCACGGACAGTACGTACAAGTTTTTGGAGATCTGCCAATATGTACGGACACTGTCCGTAGTGGTAGCGACGCCTATGCTGCTCAATTTTTTCTTTCGCTGACGTCGTCTTCCCCGTCACCCAACAAACTTATTTTATTTGACGCTCCCCCCACCCCCCCCCCCTCGCTCAACGACTCTCCGCGCTTACGACCCGATGCATCCCCCCCCCGCTCAACAACTTTTCGCCGAGGAAACGCGGAGCGAAATTGTTTACCCCCCCTCCTCCAAACTCGAAACCTGGATCCGTCACTGCACATGGGTATGGAGGCGCACTCCTGCCTCCCTATGAATGTCTAGGGGAATACAAAATAATACAATTCACATGATATTCAGGGCCGTCTTCACGTCGGGGACTGAGCCAGCTACTCGGGATTTATCATGATTATTTGTTATATTATGTGTTGATAACTCATTATTTGTTAATGCGGCATCAACTCAGAGGCTTCCTTGTCTCCTTGCTTATCCCAAACCATGGTCAATGTCCCTCTCAGGAGGCGGGTCAATGTCCCGCTCAGGAGGCGGGTCAATGTCCCTCTCAGGAGGCGGGTAAATGTCCCTCTCAGGAGGCGGGTCAATGTCCCTCTCAGGAGGCGGGTCAATGTCCCTCTCAGGAGGCGGGTCAATGTCCCTCTCAGGAGGCGGGTCAATGTCCCTCTCAGGAGGCGGGTCAATGTCCCGCTCAGGAGGCGGGTCAATGTCCCTCTCAGGAGGCGGGTCAATGTCCCGCTCAGGAGGCGGGTCAATGTCCCTCTCAGGAGGCGGGTCAATGTCCCTCTCAGGAGGCGGGTCAATGTCCCTCTCAGGAGGCGGGTCAATGTCCCGCTCAGGAGGCGGGTCAATGTCCCTCTCAGGATGCGGATCAATGTCCCGCTCAGGAGGCGGGTCAATGTCCCTCTCAGGAGGCGGGTCAATGTCCCTCTCAGGAGGCGGGTCAATGTCCCGCTCAGGAGGCGGGGCAATGTCCCTCTCAGGAGGCGGGTCAATGTCCCGCTCAGGAGGCGGGTCAATGTCCCTCTCAGGAGGCGGGTCAATGTCCCGCTCAGGAGGCGGGTCAATGTCCCGCTCAGGAGGCGGGTCAATGTCCCTCTCAGGAGGCGGGTCAATGTCCCGCTCAGGAGGCGGGTCAATGTCCCGCTCAGGAGGCGGGTCAATGTCCCTCTTAGGAGGCGGGTCAATGTCCCTCTCAGGAGGCGGGTCAATGTCCCTCTCAGGAGGCATTTCCTAGGGGGAAGTTAGTCAACAGGCGTTCACTTCTCCCGTTTTGGAGAGAAAATTTACTCTTGTTGAGTTGTTGCTGAAAATGGAATTGTTTTCAAACCAGATGGAGTGCCATATTTTCACACATATCCAGGATGTATTATCGGCGCATGAAGTAAACATGTAAATAATGTATCACACCCAAGCGTTAGGCGTTAGAAAAAGGAACAGTGACATGTTCCGTATCTCCGAGAGAGAAAAAAAATCAAAATTCATATCTACTATGGGATAATGCAACCGTGGGATAATGTGTTAACACATTTGTTTTGCTTTCGATGTAACTATTTCATACAATTTCGGCTGCGTCAATCCTCTACATATATAGGATTGCGCGTTCGGAGACAAACAGTATACCCCTCTCTGGATTTTCCGCTTACGCGCTCGGCAGATAGTACCACGACATGGTCGCACCACAGCCTCGCTCGGAACATTCTCTGAAATTCTCCTCCCTAGAGATAATATTATCCGGGAAAAATGGTACGCCAAACGCGACACAACGCGATTCCCGAAGGCACAGGCAGTGATATTATTTTGAATAATGATCGCAGGGAAAACTACCGGATAAAATATTGCTCTGCGGAACGTGCCCGCAGACTCACGTACTAACACATATCCTTAAACATTATTTTGGGACCAAAGACAGAAACTGAATGCTACACAAACAATAATCCTGGTAAAAAGTGTGCTCGTTTCCAATCCCCGGTACCAAGTCACCTCACCCCCCCCCCCCTCACCCCCCCCCCCCCCCCCCGGCCCCCTCCAATCAAAGGTGTGCCAGCAGTGAGCTCATTAATCGAAATCATTTACTGAGCTCATTTTCACTGCAGGCCATTATCTCCTGCCCTGCAAACCGTTGATTTGCTGTTGATTTGCCTACCTTCAGTCAGCAGCCTGACATTATACTAGACCTCGCGAGATCAGCCTCTGCAGTCTACGCTGCCGTGCCGACGCTCCCGACAGCTCCAGCTACCAACCCAGCCCGTGCCAGCAGCCAGCAATTAATAAACATCAAATTACGCCGCTATTTTCCGCCGGCCAGTGTGTCTAATTGGTTGTGTATTAGCTCGTGCGGCGGTGGCGTGCGGTGGCGTGCGGCGGGCGGCGGGCGCACGCTAGCGAGCGTGCAGCGCGACCGGTGCGCCCGCGTGCCCGGGGCTCACTTCACACGTGCCGCTGATGGTATCACGGTATATGACACACACACACACACACACACACACACACACACACACACACACACACACACACACACACACACACACACACACACACACACACACACACACGCACGTGACGAGACACACAAGGCATGCACGGAGCATGCTGGGCCCGGTTACATTGGGTGACAAGGAAGAAACGGGATCAAGGAACGATCGATTTCACGAGATTGTTCTCCTGCCTCTAACTTCTGCCTCCCACTTCAATTTGTAAAGTGGTGACAGTGTGTGAGTGCACTGCTGCAATTCAGGAGATGTATCCAAGGCAAATTGATACTGTGACCTATAGTCACTTATTGCGCAGTGATTTCTAAGCCACTTCGTTTCCACTATATCCAGGATTATCTCTAGATCCGTCATTTGATTTTGTGGACAAAACTTCTCGAATCTGGAGTTGGTTTTTGGGAGCTATGCACGAGTCGCGGTCTGAGCATTGCTCCACTCTTGTGAGCCGTGGCTGCAATGGCGGAGGGGGAATACAATACAAAGATGGACTAATCTAGGTCAATCAATACAGGGGCTGTCATTTTAGATACCTGATGTATTGTCAGTTTTTCAGAGAAGGCTTTCTCGCTGTGTGTGATTTTGTCCATTGTCCATTGTGGTAAGTGGGAAACATCCGAAGCGGAATCCAAACATCCTGCACCACGTTTCTTAGGAGACCGTGTGTTGAGCCACGTAATGAAAGATTGATCAAGCTAAGCCCATATCTTTCAACAGCTTAAATGGTGTAAGTATGACGTCAAAGCCGCTGTTCAGTAATTTATGCAAGACCCGGATGCATGTTATATCCACATTAGGTCACAAGTGTCATTTCTGCTTTTCATTTGAATAAATTGTATATTAAGTTGATCATTCTTGTGCTATTTTTGTTTTATGCTGTTACATTTCGGCTTCTGCTGTTAATTATTTTATCTAGGCAAATTATGATGTCAAAAATTTATCAATGAGCCATACAGATGCAGCTACACTGTCAGAATATGATCGTTTCCTTCGAAGATTATTGCAGGATTATCACAAGCAATATGCACTTCCTTTTCAATAAAGATTGTGCGTCGTATATATATATATAGTCTCCACATGATAAACCCTCTCAGCATTGAGCGACTGGTTTCCTCTGCAACACCCCTTTGGCGAGGACACGTAATGTTTTGAAAGCTTACTAAATTTAACTACAATACCAGATACATAATACTTCTGGTCATATTCTAGCATCCGGTACTATACTTGATATTTTGTCACTCAATGTATTGTCTCTCAATATATTGCTACTCGATAACTTGCAACTCAATATGTTGTAATTTAATAGTTAATTGATCGTTTATTATTCGATCTTTCGCCACTTGATATTGTCCATTAAATATGTCGTCATGTCACCCAATATCCGCTACAGTCCATATTTGTCATGCAAATATCCAGCTAGGTATATTACGCTATACTTGCATGAGCATTCAGCAACTCGTACATGGCTTGGTGATTTAATAATCCTATATTCCATGTAGTGCCGTCCGTTCAGGTCAGGGCTGGAGTGCCTGCACTTTTTAAATGTCAATCAAGCCTAGGCTGTTCAATCTATTGTACAAAACATATGTTCGACCACCCATCGAGTACTGCCCTCGGGTCTGGTCTCCATCCAACAAAGGAGCAAACAAGAAAATCGAGCGAGTCCAGAGAACTACTACCAGAAGCGTCAAAGGCATGGCAGGCGTCCCCTACGAAGAAAGAGTCAAACGTCTGGGGCTGACAACACTGGAGAAACATAGGGAGCGAGGGGACCTGATAGAAGTCCACCAAATCATCCAAAAGCTTCCCTCGGTAGACCTCTCACATCTGTTCCAGCTCAACACAGGTGCACACCGCAGAGGCTGCCTCAAGATATTCAAGCCGAGGCATCGCACGGACAAAAGGAGTACGCCATTCTCGCAACGTGTCATAAACAAATGGAAAAAACTGTCAAAATAAATCAAAATGGCTAGGACCACGACATCTTTCAAAAGAAGTAGTGACAAAGCCAACAGACATTGAACACAACTTACTAACTGCATGTGCACAGTGCACACCGATCATTACTGTCTGATATGGGCCATCCTATAGACCCCCAGGGGTCCCTAACCCTAACTGAGCCCATTACCATCTTATTCCTTATTCCTGGAAAACATGCTAACAGGACTGGGGACAGCGCACGGAGCGAAGTATAGCCGACAGTATGGCTGACAGACAGGCCGACACACAGGCCGACAGACAGGCCAACAGGCCGACAGACAGGCCGACAGTATGGCTGACAGACAGGCCGAGGCTCGTCCAACGACCAACAGTAAGTACTACAACAGTAATACAGGGCAAACAACGTGCAGACAAGGGATCGGATCCAAGGGAGGTCAAAGATGCGGCGGCGGCGGTGGTGACGGCGGCGGCGCCCCCAAAAAACAAAACAAAATCGGCCGAGAATGAATACATTTGATAATTTAAAAGAAAAATTAACAAGTTCATTCATTCATGTTTATTTTAAATAAGCTATCTTCAAGGCAAAAACATGCGAAATTCGGCGCGTTTTCAGCATTGCGTGAAGACGTTTTGGAATTTGACGAACCCCGAAACCAACTTCTTTGGTGCTCTGGATCCGCCTATGCGCACAGGGTGACATAAATGGTGCTGGCAAAGTAGTGGAGAAGAAAGCGGGGCAGATTGCAGTTTGCACTGCGGACGGACTGACGCTGACTTCTCTTAGATTGTTTGGACTACCGGCAATTCATATTTGGAAGGTAATTCAGTGCGCCGCAACAGCCGAGGTTTTTGACACTCATATTTGTGAGAGCCTGGGACACGAAAGTACGGCAGCGGTTTGCACCTGTCCAACACCCATGTCGTTCCCTGTCCTCCACCTCTGCCCAACTCAGCAGCACTGTAACCGACCAGTGGTCCAACGTGACCCCACACATTCTTTGCCCAGGACACACTGACTGGCGTGCCGTGCTGCTTACCGTGAGGGCGTGGCGAGTGTTCTGCTTGCTCTCTGGCATCCATCGGCTCCCGGCCGTCCCGCGGCTCCCCCGGATCCCGCGCCGGCTGCCGTGACGGCTCCTCGTGCTCCTGTTTGAGCCTCAGCGCGCTCTCCACGTACTCCCGTCGCACATCCTCCAGCTGTCCCGCCAGCATGCCCAGCTTCCTGTCCGTCTGCCACTTCCTCTCCCCAGGGTACAGCCCGGCCGGCGGCGGCGGATGCGGCAGCGGCGGAGGCTCGCCCGCGGGGAACGCGGCGCTTGGTTTCAACTCTGTCGAGCACGGGTAGCCTGGTAGGAAGCCCGTCTTCAGAGGTTCGTCCCGGGGTGGTCGCAAAGCGGGGTTAAGCAGGCCCATCGGGAACAGCGGGTGTGCGGCTAGCGAGAAGAGCGGCGGTCGGGGGTGGAGGAGGTAGGAGGAGTACAGCAGCGGCAGGGACAGCGTCGGTACCGGCGCCGCGCCGCTGTAGCCAGTGCTGCCCAGGAGGGAATCTATCGTAAACGGAGCCGGCGGAGCATCCCGACTCGAAGTCATCGTGGATGGCGAACACACGCACTCAACCGCCGCCGGTACACCCCGAGAACTGGCGTCCGCCGTCGCCGCGACTGCCGCCGCCGCAGTCGCCGCCGCCGCCCGGGTCACGTGACTCCAGCGAGCGCTCTGATTGGCCGCCGACCGATTAATATCGCCGTCCGTCGGCGGCGGTAATCGAGGGATGGCGTTGATTGGTCGGTGCCGCGCTGGCTCCGCCCACTCCACTTCGCCATAATTTGCGGGTTAATAGCGCCGGGATGGTGATATCCAGTTGATTATGATGTGATGTCGGGCGCTAATCGTATGCTGACGCGCCTCAAATGGGGCGGCAGCGCTCGGCGGCAGCGCTCAGCGGCTACCTCAGCGGCTGCCTCAGCGGGCAACCGACCGTCCGAGAAAGGCGGGCAACCGAGACGAATCGGCGAGGTCCTGCTGAGGTGCTGCATTTGCGTGTGGGTGTGTGTATAATGTATATAACAATTAATTTATTTAAGAAGTCACTGTTATTTACCTGCACCGTTTGCATTTGCAAATATTAATGTTTTGAAGCTCCTGAAACCAAAGCTCAGCTACGTAGGTACTGTTTTCTATACTTCATGTATAGTAGTGATGTCACTTTCAGAAAATTCCTGATTTTTACCAAACCGATACCAATTTCATGGCAGCTATGTTGACCGACAACCAAACCGATTTTTCCCAACCTGAAAATGACCGATTATTGACCGATTTTCAATATTTATGTAAGAGGTTGACAAACGAAACTCTGCAGATGTATGCACATTTTTAGAGAAACAACTAAGTAAGTATCTAAGTAACTAAGTATCGATGATCAAAATCCAAATTAAATGCCTCACATTCTCATTTCAAATTACGAAAACCTGCAAAACATGCCCAAATCCCTGGAAAAACGTGGTCAGGCTGATGATATATGTCGCTGACTTGCTTGACCGATAAAATACCAAGAATTTGTTGTCTGACCGACCAATAACCAATTCGGTATTGGTATTTTGTTGGTATACCAAAATTTTGGTTACCGAATGACATCACTAATGTGACCCCCATCACTAATGACATCACTAATGACATCACTAATGTGTAGTAAGTTGAGTAAGTACAAATGTAGGTACACTTCGTTTTAACTGATGATCTGGCCAATCGCCACGCAATAGGCATTATATTCACCATTCAGGGCCTATTTTAACATGTTAACTGGGGGGGGGGGGCAAATGCCCCCCGCGAGCCGTTTACCCCCCCCCCCCCCCCCAGTCAAGACATTTTGCCCACCCTGATTTCAGTAATGTCATGTCATTTTTCGCTTGATAGTATTACATTAAAATAAAATATACTTACCTGGTGATACATGTAGACAAATCCTATTATAATTCCATGATATTCCCAAGTTGTAGTATTTCCCAGCCAAAATTAGTATCTTTAAATTATTTCCGAAATAGCATTAATTTCAATAGATACCCTTTAAACAATTGCTCATTAACGGCAAAGTAGGGGAGATCGGGGATTGTTGGACCAGGAACGTCGCCACAAAATTTGGAGTGGGTGTGGGGTGGGGTGGGGGGGGGGGGGGGGGGTGCAACCAGGTGGTTGCCACCCCCTTCCCCACTCTCATAATATTATTATTATTATTAAAATGTATTATTATATTACTAAAATCCTGCTAATCTTGGGGTCCGGAGGGACCTTGGGGAGGGGGGGGGGCCCTGGCCCCTCGCGTGGCAACGCCCATGGTTGAGATAGGAAAGATAATTAAATAATGTTCCTTCCGTGGAGTATATAACCATAAGGGAAGAATCTGAATATGAGCGGCCCGGCCCGGCCCGACCCGTGGCGACGCCTTTGAGAAGTTCATATCTGCAACCGCACGTCCGATTGACACGCGGGCTTCTTTGCTGAGTAGTCCCATCCAACCTACCCTGTTCGAGAATAGAGCCGACTCACGTGAGTAACTACCACTGCGCGTGGCGCGTGCCGCGTGAGGGGTGTAGAAAGGTGTTTTGTCGCACAAACTCCGCAACGGCTTGGCCGATTGTGTGCAAATTTGGTGTGTGGTTATGGATCTCTCAGCAGCCACTTTCCAACAAGTCAGGGGTGGTGTGCCTCTGCACGTCCACACGTGCGTGCCCCTTTTTGTCCCCGCATGTCAGAAACTACTTGCCCGATCGAATTGAAATTCACCATAGGTACATTCACTTCGCGTTCGCTCGTTCATCGCCAACTGCGGCGCCTTACTGGTTCGGTAAAGAAGGTTATGAAGAAAAATGACGCATGACCTCTTGGTCACTATATTTTACCTCGTGGAGGTCGCAGGACAAAAATGTCACATGGATCTTTGTATTTTGCAAAAGATTCGTGAGTCTGGTGAACATTGGGAAAATTTAGCCATTTCCTGGAGATTTATATGCATTTTCATGTTTCCCCAATGACCTAAAATTGGAGGTCACAAAATCTACTTTGCCTTAGGTCATCGATATAAAAATCATCCGAAATAGCAGAATTGTTGGTATTTATGACCTGATCAAATCCTGTAAGTTTCCAACTGATCGGTTAAATAATCTGGCTGCGGCACGACCTTATATTTGTAGGTGGGATCACTAAACTTGACCTAGTGACCTGACCTGAGGAGACCCGAGGTAAAAAATAACCGGATGTGGGCAACTGATAGGCAAACAGTTCTGTCAAAAATGGCGGTGCGAAACGCCGTCGTTTTCCACTATTTCCGAAAAACCAAGGGGGGGGGGAGGATATCCGCCCCCTGTTGTTGCGCGTGTTAACGACTGCCACACAGATCCCCTCCCCCGCAACCTAAAAATCCTGGCGATGCCAGTGGCGGTGGAAGCACATGCGGAACTTTATATACTTTTGGGGTTGTAGCTACAACTGCATCCACAAAAACTACAACCCCAATCATTAATATTACAACCCCAACATTGCCAGTGAATGCCTACCCAAGTAAATAAATACAGTAAATGATACACAAAACTAAAGAATTTTTCACCAAAGGAATTTTCAATAACAATCATAACAAAACAATTAATAAATATATGAACACAGAAAAGGACAAACTTTAAAATGTTAGTAAAGTTTGTCATAAAATAACATTTAAAATCCAACAATAGGTAGTACAACATGTTATCCCAAAATTACTGAGAAAGACTATGTAGGTACCCAGGGGTGTAGGGTCATATTCAGTTGGGTCATAAACACTATAGAACAACACTACCTACTGACAAACGGGTAACATTTCTGTCAATTTCAGACACCCACAAAATGGCAATCTATAGGTGTTAACATAAAAACATGAGCAAAACAAGATTGAGTGTAGCATATTTTACATTGGGCTTACATAGTTCTGGATAGGTCACACATTTAACATTAGAGTGCACCCTTACGCGGTTGGCAAAAGTTATATTACATTTTGAGCAAAAATATGCTGGTGAAATTGACACTTAATGAAGAACTTGAACAATATTATACATATTTTGGTGTGTGAAAGACGTGAAGGCATACTAATCATCCTGAGCTGGAAAAAGACCACAAATAATCATAGACCCAAATCATGAGTTTAAATTTAGGATTAATTTATCACAACCTTCAATTTGTAGCCAGACAAACATTATTTTCACAAGATATACCTGGTCATGGCGTTGAAAAGTAGAGGGCCACATCAGTAAAAGTCATTTTAAAAGAGAATAGCCTAATCCAACATCAATCAAACAAAAACGCATGTGAAAGCAGCATAAATATTGAAAGCAATATACAAGGGCAAAATAAATGTACATATTTGACATAGCTGCGTCATATTTGTCTCTTTTATTCAGCTACGTCAAATTAGCAGTAGATTGCTCAGTAGTATCAATCTATTGGGCAATCTAAAATTTGAGGCACGTAGCCTCAGAATTTCCTGAAACTTGGCAGGTACGTCCTCCTTGCCACGCTGAACACGAAAAACGTAAGATTAGCCTGGAACACGGGGTACTTTCAGAGTTATATATTTGTTTAAGTTTTGAATGTCTGTCTTCCTTTATTTTGAAACGACTGCGCAGGAATTGGAAGCTTTCCGCGTCAAGTTAGCCAGATATTCAACTGACAGACATTCAAAACTTAACACGTTATAACTTTAAAAGTAGCCCGTATTCCAGGATAATTTTACGTTTTTCGTGTTTAGCGTGGCAAGGAGGACGGACCTACCTGTCTAGTTTCAGGCAATTTTGAGGCGACGGGCCTCAAAATTATAGATTGGGCAATATCAATCAGCTGCTAATTTTACGTACGTCTTTTATTATTCCTAAAAGGCAGGGTATTAACCCTCGCCCTACAGAGGGGGGGGGGGGGGCTGACAGAACCCTGAGGGTTTTCTTGAATAACTTTTTACACATGCAATGCATCTTGCTGAAATTTTTGGTAGTTGAGTTTTACAACAATTATACGTAGGCTGTAAAACTTTAATTGAAATTGGTTGAGTAGTTTTGGAGATAATCATGTTTTGATGACGTCATGTTTGTAAAAAATGATAAATATTTGCAAAATCGTAAAAAACAGAGTTTTGAAAAAAATTGCAAACGCACTTCACCAAAGATACAAAATAGCATTCTCTTTAAAATGGCGATCTCGGATTTTCAACATTTTGGGGTTTTGACCCCTAATTGTTTTTTTTAATCCCCACAAAATCAAAATTTTCAAAGATATTAGAAAAACCGGAATTCATGTGAGAGTACTGAGTATGGACAATACCCATACCAAATTTCAAAGCAATATCTTCATTTTTGACTGAGTGATAGCTCTCTAAGTGTAAGAAACTGATGACGTCATTTTTTTAATATTTTTTATACTTTTTTTTGACAAGATACGAACAAATAATTACCTTTTTTGTATTTCTGAGCCAAAACTGGTCTAGGAACGTGCCTTTTTATTTACATTTATCAATTTCTAATTTTGAGGTTTTCTGCATGGCAAAATCTCTGTTCCGGACGTGGTAAGTCCGAGGTCATTCACTTGACCTGGAAGGTCACCCGTTGACCTGAAACTTAAAATTCGCATACTGTTAGATTCCTCTCATGACAGGAAACATGCTGGTTCTTACCGCATTGCTCAAAGTTACTTGGTTTGGAAGTTAACAGGGGGGCCTGTCAGACCCCCCGTAAGGCGAAAGTGAAAAAAGCTCCCGTAGGGAGAGGATTAATCCATCACCGAAATGACCACTTTCTCATTGACTTCCATGTTAAAGCATCACCATTTATTTCTCAAGCTTTTGTCCTAACCTAACCTAGCCTCACTTCACCTCACCTCACATAACCTCACCTCACCTCACCTCACCTCACCTCACCTCACCTCACCTCACCTCACCTCACCTCACCTCACCTCACCTCACCTCACCTCACCTCACCTCACCTCACCTCACCTCACCTCACCTAACCTAACCCTTGGAGCCAGTTTACATATTTTTAAAGAAGTCCATCGGCCGAAGCCCGAAATCCTCAATATGTTGTGACGTTTTGGTGATTTTAAGTCATTTACGGTGATAAAGTTAGTTATTCGGTGATGGGATTAATGTATTGCCTTACTAAAATAATGCTGTTTGGTTCTCGCCTAATTTGTTTGCCTTGTGCATGGGTGGAGAATCCTATAGGGCAGCCCCGGCTGCGGCCGGGGCAACCTCAAAGTTGCCTCGGCGGGGCCGAGGCAGCCATTTTTGAGAGACCTTTTTTTGCAAGACCTTAGTTATTATTTAAAAAGAATAAAGAAACGCAAATATAATCCCAGCATAAAAATGCATACTTGGTACGACTATCTGTGAAAAATATGGGTAAAATTGCGCTTTCGGTGCGCTTTCGAAATGGGGGGGGGGGGGGGGGTAGTCAAAGGAGGCTGAGCCTTGCCAACTTTGTCTTAGTGAACACCTCGGGCAGGTCAGAAAACTTATATTTTCGGGGGAGGCACAGTTGGGGTCGCTATCTCCGGTCTAAAAGAGGCATATTGTCCGATCTAAAGGGGTGCCGCCGGCACTCACGACTCAAGGGGCGCCACCTGCACTCGAGAGTGGCACCTTCGGTGTCCAGACGCCCAGGAGAGGCGCCCTCAATCGTGATTCCCCCAGCATGTCCATGAAGTTAGCGACGGATTCGGATTCGAATTCAGCGTCGAGTAGCGATTCGCTTCACAATGTGGTGACAGGTCAATTGGGGCACGCTGATCACGAAATGGCATTCATTTTGACATTCACGGTAATCTTAGCCGAAGTTATTGTCCGATCGCCAAAATAATGGTCTCATTCGATTACTCGGGTCAGTATATAGCCGTAGCCTTCGCAACCTCACTCGTAGCAAATGACATTGGCCCTCAATTTCAAGATCAATGGCGATTGGATTAAACTTCGGGTCGTTTTGAGTCCTTTGACCTTGAAATTGAGGGTCAAGGTCATTTTCCACGAGTGAGGTTGCAAAGGTTACGGCAGATACTGACCCGAGGAATCTAATGAGACCATTATTTTGGCAATCGGCTTCTAACTTCGGGTCGTTTTGAGCCGCCCCGTCATATGGCCTTGAAAATGAGGGTCAATATCATTTGTCACGAGTGAGTTTGCGAAGGCTGTGGAATCGAATGAGGAATCGAATTAACCCGAGGAATCGAATGAGACCATTATTTTGGCGATCGGACAATAACTTCGGGTTATTTGTCCTTTGACCTTGAAAATGAGGGTCAAGGTCATTTGCCTCCAGTGAGGTTTCGAAAGCTGCGCCTAGATATTGGCTCGAGGAATAGAATGATACCATTATTTTGTTTTGCGATCGGACAATAACTTCGGGTCGTTTTGAGCCACCCCGTCCTTTGACCTTGAAGATGATTTTGAAGATGACCTTGAATGTCAAAATGAATGTCATTTACGTGATCAGCGTGCCCCAATTAAACTGTTCCCACATTTTGAAGCAAATCGCTACTCGACGCTGAATTCGAATCCGATTCCGTCACTAACTTCACGGACCGCCACGTGCCACGTGCCCCCTAGGGCCCCTTGGTTGCGCCCCTGTCCTCGGCCGGGGAAACTTTGAAAACAATTATCCACCCATGGCCTTGTGAGTTGTGGGAAATATCAAATATGTTATAAGTATTTTTATATCTCACTGTAATATATAAAAGGACCGGACCTGGACCATCACCAGGAGGAGGTGCCTTTCTTGCAAGAAATGGCTAGTTGCTGAATCACACCATTTATGTACAACCTTAATATTGATATTGGCTGATTATTGTTGTGTGAGCTACCATGTCTTTGCCTACTTTGACCCAACATGATACTTTCAATTTGTTTAAGATTGCACACCTCGCTGTTGCTAGAATACGTCAGTAATGAGGTATTACAACCTATGTTCATTCTAAGGTGTTAAACTTCAATTTTGCACATACTTCATTTTTATCATTAGTCGCTTTTACTACCCCCCCCCCCCCCCCCCCCCCGGTCGCCGACCCAATTACAACCCCAACGAAAAACAAAAAGTTCCGCCTCTGGGTGGAAGGTATTTTCGGATCGGGGGGGGGGGGGGGACAAATAAATCCAGGGGCTCCCTCAAGCAAAGCTCCCAACCCCCCCCCCCCCAAAAAAAAAAATGGCGCGAAATGATATCTCCTCGGATTTAAGCCACAATATTATACCGGTAAAACGCCTTTTTGAGCGATGACCGAGATGGCGCGCTCTGGTAAAGCTAAAACAGGTTTGAAATATGAAACGGTACGGGAGCACACATGCGCATTGACTGTGTCCCAATAATGAGTAAACATTCAATAGTTATACTGTGGTTATACCCTAGTATGCATAGTTTTAGGAACGTTCAGCTGAATGGAGATGTAAAATGTAAATGGCGCTTCCCTGGGACAAACTACATCAAAACAATACCATGTATTAAAGTGAAATATTTCTTTTGATTTTTGATTTATTTATCCGTATTTTTCTGTGACATATCTATGGTTTCAAATTGATCGTGCCTCAATTTAAAAGTAAAATCACATATTTTTCTATTTAAAAAATTAAATTATGGAAAATAAAAAATATGTACTGACAAATGGGGACGAATAGAGGATGCAAAACGTGGACCCGAGGACCCGGTCTCTAGACCCCGTCTGGACCCAGTTGGTCCCAGACTGGGTCCCGCCAAATGATACCGGGTACAGACTGGGTCCAACTTATGTTTCATGCTGGTTTCACGCAAGTAGGAACACTGATACGAAGGTTTCTTTGTGCTGTTGGCAAATCTGAACTGTCTGTATTTTCAACTACAAGAGTTAGTTTACTTGCACTAACTGTAGAGTGCAGATTTGTCAATATTAGTTGCGAGACAACATTTTGCTAGTTGGGTCCCCTGGGTCCAAACTTGCCTTGCACCGGGTATAACTGGGTTCATTTTTCAGCTTTTGGGACCGGGTCGGGTCTGGGTCAAAACAAATATCAACTTTTGCCACCTCTAGTGACGAACAGTACCTATGATCCATCACTTTATCTGGTTTGAATGCTATTTGTAAACAAGTCATAGGGCCAGAAATGAAGTAAGTGCTCCAAGAAGCGTGATAACGTCCCTGATTGTTCAATGAAACAAATCGCATACACTAAATACGTTGCCGTCCTTGGCCAAGTTAATCCGTGGAATGCATCACGGTTTTATGAAACGTTTATTGATTGATTATGGATAAACGGCTTAGATAAATGTTTCATGTGTGCATTGTAATATATTAAATACCTGTTTGTTGATGAAAATTGATGGCAAACATATAATTTATTTAAACAAAAAATATGTCGTTACAAAATTGTAATTACAAAATTGTAATTACAAAATTGTAATTACAAAATTGTTATAACATAATCGAACCTGACCTAAGCTTTACAGCAATTACGTCCACAGGGACCCACGTTTAGAACGCTCCACTCGCATTTGCTCGCTGCGCTGTGACCTACCGGGAGGGGGGAGGCTGTCGCCATCCCCGGACCCCCCAGACCATCTCGTAGATAAAGCCTAACCCTACGGCGTAAATAGGTTGTCCGATGTATTTACCCGGCCCCGCCCCTTGCACTTGTCAACAATACAAATATTCCAACAACACGTACGAACGCTGCAAAAAAAGTTAACACGAGCGAAGAAAAAAACGATCCAACGGATCCACGTACGAACGCTTCGAAATGCGGCCCCACCGCCCCCGCCCCTTGCATTGTCAAAATATACGGAGAAAAGCCGTTCCAACAACACGTACGAACTACGAAGGATGCAAAAAACGCTCTAACGAAACCATTCCAACGGATCCAAAAAACATACGGAGAAAAACTTTCCAACAACACGTACAAACGCTGACAAAAAAAAACGTTCTAACGAAACTGTTCCAACGGATCCAAATCTTGTATTTTTCACAAAGCGCTTGTAACATGTTATATGGTTCATCCTGGCTTTGAAACCAGTAAAACGCCTTTTTGGGCGATGACCGAGCGAGCGCGTTCTGGTAAAGCTAAAACAGGTTTGAAATATGAAACGGTAAGGGAGCACACGGGTAGTAACAGTCATTTTAGTCCTCCAGAAAAATTGCCAGGCCTCAATGCATGCCAACATAAAATTACGTTGTATTACATTGTTCATGATCTCCTTTCTCAAATCCGCCAAAAGAGAATACGTCCTGAGCGGTGCATGCTTCAGTGTATACATTAATGCTTAGAATAATACAGCCATTTTTTTATCACGAATCATTTTTGAAAGTTGTTTGTTCATTTCGACGTTCGCGTGTGCCAACTGTCACGCGCTGTGGTACCACCCCTATCAGAACGCACCATACCAAAAACAAAATTGATTTGATGGACCTATCCAATGGTGAAAACCCAATCTCAATCAGAGCAGTGGTTGCAAAGTTATTAGCTTCCAAAAAAAGCGTATGTATGGCCGGGTCGGGCCGGGTCGGGCCGGGTAGGGCCGTGTCGGGCCGGGTCGGGCAGGGTCAAATGTATATTTGTCTAGTAAGTTGACGAGAAACCTCACGGGCGCTTCGCGCCCGCTCGGTAATAAGGGTGCGTGAAACTTCACTGCAAATTTGAAGTGGAAATACACAATTGTTTCATAAACTGGATAAAAACGGATGCAACTTTAACTTCGCATAGATATACACAACCGTTTTGTCTAACGAAAGAAAATGTTTCCTTGCCTTGCCCATCATTAAATAATATATTGTTTTATATAAAGATCCGCCAGGGTTTTAATCGACCTTGCTTCTACCTCACGATTTACAAGTCTGCTAAATTATGGTCTGTTGAAGTATACGCTTTTGTGTATCAAATATAAACTTTTGGCATATTGCTTCATCCAAATTAGTCATGTGGTTTCGTGAACGGATACTATTTCCTTTCAAATCCATGTAAGATGAGACCTTGAAACACAGGCGGCCAGAGAGACCTCTCTCAGGCGGCCAGAGCACCCCCTCTCAGTCGGCCAGAGAGCCCCCTCTCAGGCGGCTAGAGCGCCCCTTTTCAGGCGGCCAGAGCGCCTCCTCTCAGCCGGCCGGAGCGCCCCTTTCAAGCGGCCAGAGTGCCCTCTTACAAGCGGCCAGAGCGCCTCCTCTCAGGCGACCAGAGCGCCCCCTCTCAGGCGGCCAGAGTGCCCCCTCTCAAGCGGCCAGAGCGCCCCCTCTCAGGTGGCCAGATCACCCCTCTCAGGCGGCCAGAGCGCCCCTTTCAAGCGGCCAGAGCGCCCCTCTCAGGCGACCAGAGCGCCCCTCTCAGGCGGCCAGAGCGTCCTCTCTCAGGCGCCCCTTCTCAGGCGCCCAGAGCGCCCCTCTCAGGAGACCAGAGCGCCCCCTCTCAGGCCAGCAGCCCCTGCCAAACACAAGCGCCCCCTGGCTGAGCTTGGGGGGGGGGGGGGGGCAACTGCCCCCCCCCTCCCCTTTGCACCCCCCCCCCCTCTTCCGCCGCCACTGGGCGATGCCAATGTATGGATGTACCTACACCTAAGAAATTGGAGTAATCAACCTTCGGTATTTTCATGCTCGGCATGCCAAACGTGCTCAACCTCCCGCACGAGTTATATCAAATTACAACAATAATGGGGCAAGTTGAGCAATACTTAACATTTTATTTCGTGTCATTTTTAAAGTATAAACGTAAGTTTGTGAAAATAATTGCTTTTTAATTAGGAAAGGTCAATTTTCGGACCCTTCCAGCCTTTTTGGGTGCTCTGGCTCGACTGGCTCACTGGATCCACCGTTGATTATTGAAGCCGTAGTTCATATTCAATCAAAGCATGACATTTGAAACAGTATTGCGGTAAAAACAACATGACCTTGTACATTATAATTGGACTTAGTTATGAAGAAGGTGAAAGCACAGAAAGAAGTACGTTGTAGCAATACAAAATACAATGTTTACACCTATGGTATGGCGTGAGTTGTTAGGAAAAAACGATTAACCCGACATTGGCGACATTGGCGACATTGACTTTGGCTGGGGTTTACAGACAACTTCCATTGGCTGGGGGGGGGGGGGGGTTATCCCCCCTGGTTATCCTCCTAACCAGTTATCGCAGTGAGACGCGCAAGGCGGCATTTGAAAGCTCTCAATGAGACAAATCTAAAGCATACTCTAAAGTTGCAAATTGAGATCACAGGTCAGGACGCGGTCAGGTCAAAGGTCAAAATCGAGGTATTTTAGTGTATCGACCATACTTTCCATCAAAAGCCTTCGATTGAGACCATGATCACACTAAGTGCTCTCAAAGGTATAATACGCATCCTGCATGAGCTAAAGTGAGATTGTTGGCAAAGATCAAGGTCAAGGTCAGGTCACAAAAGGTTACTACGCGCAAAATATATACAAGTCATGCAACATATGTTGTATGAGTTATGTTACATGTATAATTCGATAATGATAGTCATTTTACCATCTGACCTTATTTAGGTAAGGTTAATGTCAAGCTCAGGTCAAGGTCAGGTCACATAAGGTCAAAATTTGAAATTGATAAATCTAAATAAAAAGGCATGTTTCTAGACCAATTTTGTCTCAGAAATACAGTGCTAGCATATATTTGTCTGTATCTGGTGACTAAAAGAAGAAGAAAAAAACGCAATTTGAAAATATGACGTCATGAGTTACTCATACTTTGGGAGCCATACGTCAGTCAAAACTGAAGATATTGCTTTTAAATTTGGTTTGAGTATTTTACACATGTGGCTCTCCAACATATTTTCCGTTTTTATCCTGTTTGAAAATTTGGATTTTGGAGGCATTTTGTTTGTATTATTATTGTTTTCATATTTTGGGGTCAAAACCAAAATATTCATAATTTCGAGGAAGCCATTTTGTAGCTCTTGCCATACGCTATCTTTTGACGTTTTTTAATAGCATTTTGCTCATGATATGGCATTTGTGCGGTCTGTTAAAGTGTGTCTGATTTTTTCGTCAAACTCGTGTGTAGTGACGTCACTAAATTCGCTATATCTCGATTTTTTCGACGAAATAGCTTAATTTTTTGCACAGAAGACGTACAATTGATGTAGCCGATGGTACCCGAAGTTTCACGTCGATAGCGATTTTGGTTTTTGAGATATTGCGAAAGTTCGTCAGGGGGCGAAAAACGCCCCCGCCAGTGAAGGGTTAACTGGCTTTTTCCATCAGAGTCATGCTTACGTATTTTTGCCTTTGTGTGCTATGTTTGCATCTCATCTTGCCCCCCCCAGTGATTTTCCCTTAAACTAGGCCCTGTCACCATTCCATTGAATAAATACACAAATGCAACTTGTACTGGACTACATACAACTTCTATTATCTGTCCTCATTCAGGCTAGAAGGGATTCGACGTGTCTGAGCACTAATAATGTTGTAGCATAACATTTTCTTGTCGGAGGTGACCCTGGACGATGACGCACATTGATGACATTGTTTGTGTCCAGAAAATGTAGCCTTTTCATCACATCGTGTATATCCGTCATTTTTTTGAGGACTTCATGGCAAACGACGCTTTTTACATTCGACAGCTAATCGATTTTATTTTATTTCCATAGATATATACCGCCGAACACGATTGAGTCGAAAAATCACACCATAAGAGTTGGATAAATACTTTGCTGATTGACTATCATGTGGGTATGGAATGGAGAAAGCCTGATGGTTTTGGTCCAATCTAAATCATCATCAGTGGACGGGGAAACCAGTGGCGGCACCAGGGATCAAACGTAGGTTAAGCAGTCGGGGGGGGGGGGGGGGCTGTTTCGTTTTTTTAGTAGGTTGGCAAATATATGCAGATCACCACGGTTAATACTTCACCGCTACAAACGGACGTAAGGCTTTCGATTTGACTCTTCTATCTGCCGGTCGACAAGAATTGTGCGACTGCATGTTAACCAGCGCACTGCAGGGGCTTTGCGCCGAACACGAACTGCAGGGGGGTTGATTTCCGCCCCCCCCCTGATATCTCAAAACTACGCTACGTAGCGAGAAGCAGAAAACGCCATTTGATAGCTTGATACATGTTCTATCGAAAGTATTTCAGTACTGTTTTAGGTCAGGTCAAAATTGAGGTCACCAGAGGTCATCAAAGGTCAAATTTTCCAGTTTTTCCTGTTTTAGGACATCGCTCCAGAAATTCCCATATATCTCAGAAACTATGCTAGTTAGAAACAAACAAAAAAAGCAAACGCCAGCCAGTGAAATTTTAAATCGGTATAGGGTCCTCAAATTTGATCTCAGGTCAATATTTGAGGCTCCAGAGGTAAAAAAAGAAGAAAATGCACTTTTTTTTTGCTAAATCGTTTTTCGCTATTTTTTATAAAAAAAACTTAATAAAGATAACACAAAACTGTTTACGTCATTGTGTTTATCTTGTCAAGGTGCTTCGAATGATATACATGGTGAGCTTGTTAACTTAACTTCAAAATTTGACCTCAGGTCAAGGTGAAGTGGTGACCCAAGTAGAGCATGTTGCATATGAGAAGACGTGTCTCGACGAGACAAACACATTTATGTCTGTTTTACTTCTCTATCTTCATTATGTCGGGAGTTATGGACAACACAAGTGATGGTGACCTCGCATGACCTCAAATGACCCAATAGGGGTCACTGAACAAAAATTACACTTGGATCAAGAATATTATATAATAACATGATCCAGAAGTAATTGGACTAATATCATGCATATCCTTGAAATAAGAAGCATTTGTATATTTCCCCATTGACTTATTATGGGGAGGTTACGAAATTGACCTGACCTTAGGTCACCGATATCTAATTTCCGAGATAAACGAATTGTAAGTACTTATGCCATCATGACATCCTATAAGTTTCAAACTGATCGGTGAAAAACTCTGGCTTTGGCACAACTGCAAACATTTTTGGAGGTGGGGTCACTTGACCTGGTCTGGTGACCTGACCTGAGATGACCCGAGGTTATTATTTTCTTCAAAGTGTGCGCAATTGATGTCCTAACAGGTGTGCCAAAACCCGGCGGTGCTGTGCGCCGCCGCTTTTTCGCTATCTTTGAAAAACCTGAGGAGGGGGGGGGGGTCGGAAATCAACAGTGCAGTGCGCGGGTTAAGAATAGGATTCAGAGCCTACACATAAAATCATTAGGTATATGCGAAGAACACGGCTAAGACAAATGCATCGAAATATAATGTCCTATTTGTAATCCAAGTCTGGACGGCCCGCCGATCTCCTTGCAGCAATATGTAACTATTACATAAGTTAATTATATCTGCCATTAAAAGGAGATTTTTTTTTCTCCCGGACCGGCCTATAGCCATTTTCCGGGGAGGGGAAATTACCTCTGGCAATTTGTCAGGCAAAGAATTACGTTAACCGGTTTATGTGAACCCGGAGCAAACTAGGGAGTAGGGTAGCTATTTTACGTTAATAATTACGTTAACCGGTTTATGTGAACCCGGAGAGTTTATTGTTCAAAATAAATATAATATCTAACATTACGTTAAGTATTTCGTTCTAGGTCAAATATAAGTTAAACACGAGACACACATACATACATATTTTATTACATACACTTGAACACAGTGTCAGTGTTGATGGAGCCGGGGGGTGCCATCATTGCAACAACGGGAGACTGTTGCCAGTCTCCCTGGCTCCGGCGCCTCGGCGAGACCTGGTTGTGGGGAAAGCTGGGAGAAAAGTCCTGAATAATAAAAAAAAACAGCGTCTGAGGCAAATGGGAAAAAACCTGCGCAGAGGGACAAAAATGCGCTAGGCCAAAAAAACCTGTTATATTTGATTAGCTAAACGTGTTTGGTAGAGATAATCTAAGAGGAGACCTATCAATTCAGGGTAATTATCACCTAACAGTGTTTGCAGATTTAATGTGATGCGATTTTGTTGTGTGTAATTAATAATGTTCTGTCGTTTATCGTTGCGTACTGGGCAAGTAATTAGTAAGTGCTTGATTGTGTAGCGCGGATAACCTGGGCAATGTTGGCAATTTGGTGGCGGGAGATTCTCCATAATATAATAATGAGTAATTGTTGTATGACCGAGGCGGAGGCGCGCCAATATCACCTCCTTCTGTCTACAATTCTGGTGACTAGATATAAAATGTTGGACTTTTGACTTGATCGGATGAAGATGGAAATGCAGAGCAGCGTCCCACTCGCGCTGGCGCAATATGCTAAGTTGAGAATTAATATAATTTAAAACGTCTGATACAGGGCTTGGTAATTGATTTTCTGAAGGTAATTCTAGGCTCAATTTCGCTAGTCTGTCGGCTTCCTCGTTTCCCGGGATACCGGTGTGTCCTGGGATCCAGAGAAATTTAATACTGCTGTTTCTGCGGTTAAAATACTTAATTAGCTGTCTAATTTGAAATACTATCGGATTTCTACAGTCACTAATCGAGGAAATGGCAGAGAGCGAGGCGGAAGAGTCTGTGCAAATGACTACTTCCTTAAATTTTTATTTTCTGACATATATTAATGCTAATAAATTGGATGACAATTACGCTGTGTATACGCTATTTATGTCGGGAAGTCTAAAGTTATTGCTAACTGTGTTTGTGTAGTATGCACTACCGGTTCGGCCGTCGCCCCGTGAACCGTCTGTGTATATGTATGTGTATGTGTTGTGTTGTGCTTTGTGTTCGTGGAAGAGTGTGTGTGTCTCTGGCGCGGTGACTGTGTTTTTGTTGTGTGTGAAGAGGCGGTGTGTGTCTGGTGTTGTGTCGAGCCAGTGGGATGTGAGTGGTGGCGTTGGCATTGTGTTGATGTGAGCGATGTTGAATAGTGTGAGTGTTTGTCTGATTCTGTGACTGATAAGTGGGTGTCGTTTTTGTAGTAGTGTTTGTCGTCTTGTGGGTGCGGGGTGATTTAAGATGTGGAATGTTGGGCGTGTGGGGTGTGAGCTTGCTCTGGCGTAGAATCTAAGTAATGTGTATTTGCGTCGGCGGCAGAGTGTGGGAATGTTTGTGTCGATGTGTAAGTTTGTGGTGTTGGTGGTGCGGCAGGCTCCAGTCACGATGCGCAAGGCAGCGTTTTGGACAGTTTGCAATTTTTTAATTTGTTTGGAACATATGTCATCAAATAAGAATGCGTTATAGTCCAGTACTGGGCGTATCAGGGAAGTATATAGTTGGAGGAGAGTGGCACGATCTGCGCCCCACTCTCGATCAGCCAATGACTTCATAATATTAATTCGTCGCGTACATCTCTGCACTAAATCATTGAAGTGTGGGATGAACGAGAGACGTGTGTCTAGCGTTATTCCCAGATACTTGAATGATTTGACGAAAGGGATAATTTGATTGTTATATTTTAATTAAATGTAGGGTTCCACATATGCAGGTTTCTTTGAAAAAATTAGAGATGCAGATTTACTTGGAGAAATTGCCAGACCCCATTGGTCGCACCATACCTTTATATCAATGACTACTAGTTGTAACATTTTGCTGGCTTGATCGACACTCGGGTGCGAGAACCACACCGCCAGGTCATCAGCGTACATTTAAAATTTGAGACCTTTGTCGATCTTGTTAATATTACTGAAAATGTCGTTAATCATAATTAAAAATAGAGTCGGGGAGAGGACCGATCCCTGTGGGACACCGTGGTCCTGATTTTGATTTGGAGAATATGTGTTGCCGCACCTTACATTAAAAGTTATATTTTCTAAAAAGCTTTGGATAAATTTGGCGAGTCGACCTCGAATTCCGGCCTTATGGACCTTTACTAGAAGTGCGGTTTTGTTGACTCTGTCAAACGCAGCTCTCAAATCAAGAAAGAGGGCAACTGTGACCTCTCTCCCTCGAAAGCCGCGCTAGACAGAGTCGATAAGACCAACTAAATTGTCCGCAGTGGAGCGACCAGGTCGAAAACCACTTTGGTGTGGGGTAAGTAAATTATTTGATTCAATGTATGTCCTGATGCGTCCATTAACCATGCGTTCGAATAGTTTACATGCACAACTAGTTAGAGAAATAGGGTGATAGCTATCGGGAGAAGATTTAGGTTTGCGAGGCTTAGGTATAGGAATTAGCGTACTATTATGCCAAGATTCAGGGAAAGTGCCATCAAACCACATGGTATTGCAGGCTGTTAGTAAGTTGGTGAGACCAGTCTCTGTCAAGTTTTTAAAGAAGGAGTAGTCAATTTGATCTGGCCCTACAGAAGTTTTACCACATTTACCAATAGCGTATGTTAACTCTGAGTTGGTAAAAAGAGAGTTGTAGATTTCTACGTTATTAGAGTCAAAGCTAATAGATTGAAATTGATCGTTAAGTTGGTTAGTAAAAGTTGGTGTACATTGTTGTGTTGATGATATGTTAGCGTAGTGTTGTGCAAATTGTGTTGCCACCTCTAGGGGAAGCGTGTAAGATGTGTTGTGTATTTGTAAGTGTGGGATTTTGTATGACGGTGGTCTTTTATTTGAAAACGATCTAATTAATGTCCAAATTTTTGAGAGGGAGGTAAATCGATTAAAGGTAGATGAGAATTCCTGCCAAGATTCTTTTTTTGCTTTGTCAATGATTGTTTTAGCCAAAGAGCGAGTTTTCCGTACTTCGTGTTCGTTTTCTGCAGTAATACAAGCTTGAAATTTCCGAAATGCTCTTTTCCGGAGGGCAACAGCTCTCTGGCATTCTGTGTTCCACCACGGGGCAGTACGCTGCCTCGGGTGGTGTTGTGTGTGTGTGCGTGTGTGTGGAATGTGCTGATGAGCTGATGCGAGAATAGTGTTTAAAAATGTGTTAATGTCGGTCTGGGAGTCTGCGGGGTGATTAATGTCAATGTGTTTTTGAAAGGAGGACCAGTCTGCTTTGCGAAGGTTCCATCTAGGCAAGGAGTACACATTTGTCTGTCCTGAAGGGACTTGTAGTTCTAAGTGAATTGGGAAATGATCGCTAAAAAGAGGGTCAGATTGTGCGTTAAATGTAAAAAGTGTCGCGATGCGTGGTGGGGCGAAGGCGAGATCAATGGCGCTTTAAGTCACCTCGCCTCCTGAGTGGTGTATGTGTGTGGGTGATTGGTCGTTAAGGAAGACCAAATTATGCCGGTCCAGTAGGTCCAGCATAATTTGGCCTTTGCGAGAGTTCCGGAGGCATCCCCACGCCCGACTATGCGCGTTGAAATCGTCCATAATCAGACATGGGGTGTTAATATTTGTAATAAGCTGGGAAAAAGAATCAATGTCTATGTCCTCAGTAGGACGGAAATAAATTGAGATAAGAGTTAGTTCTAGCTGAGCGATTTTAATATTAACGCCGACTGCGTCTAAGGTTGTTTGAAGGTCGATTTGGTGATGCAAAGGTTGGTTTGAAATCAGCAAAGCCGAGCCGCCTCGGCGCGGTGATGCATTTACGTTATTTGTATAAAGGATATAGCCGGGGATTTTAAAAGTATAGTTATTAAAGTCGGCGTCAATAAAATGGGTTTCCTGAACAGCGGCTACTAACGGATTATTATTTAAGACATAATGTTTGAATTGCCCCCAATGGGATATTAAAGATCTAACATTCCATTGGAGGACGAATTCTGACTGTTTATTATTAAAAAAGAAAAGAAAAAAGTTTATTATTCATCTAGATTTACCGTCAAAGCCACGCCTGGCGGTCGCTCGAGTGCGCCTGCGCCGGGAGCGGGGGCGGCTCGACCTGCCTTGAGGTTCAGCCGGGCGGGAGGAGGACTGGGAGGGCGAGGAACAGGAGTGGGAGTCACTCTCAGAGAGTCGGGGAGGGGGGAGGGGGGAACGGGCGGGCAGGGAGCTGGAGCGGGAGGGCGGGGACTGGGCGGGGTTGCGGGCGACTTTTCGGGAGACGGCTCTCATGAGAGAGTCGTCCGAGGAGGGGTCCTCCGAGGATCGACGCTCCGCTGGTGCTGCGGAGGCCGGGGAGGCGGGGCCAGAGTCGGTGTTCGGCTCGGCTGGTTCGGCTGGAGAGCGCGGTGCCGGTGGATCGGAAAAGGAGATTTAAAAAAGATATTAAACCATTAGAAAAAGATCCACATTCAAAATATCCCGAAACATTATATTCACGGCACGGCGCCTCCCTCAAAGGTCCTTTGCTGCTGCCGCGTTGACGCCGCATCTAATTTCTCCGGAACGAAAGCGCCCGGCGAAAACTTTTGGGAGATATGAGGTTTTAATGCCGCAGCGCAGCGAGCGCCTGGCGTAAATCAGTTGTCCGATGTATATACGCGAGGCAGAGCCTCACAGCCCAAGTTTTCACAATGCTAAATTTCAATGGCTATGCTTATTTGCGCCTATCGATACCAACAAACATCCTGGAATTACATGAAAATGAGACGCGTTTTAACTGTTTGGAAAATTATTTTGTCTATTAAATATTTCATTTCTTATAATCTTACTAAAATTATTGAATATTTAGGGACAAATACAATTATACTTTATATGTATATTCAATGAATCACTGCGAGAACCGCCACTGGTTCCCCAGGAACCTGGATCAGATTTGTTTGGACACTTTACCATTTCGCGACCGATAGTTGCCGGTGAGCAAGAATTGCGCGATCGGCTGGTGGGACCAGTTCCTCGCGACAAGCTCTGGTTAGCATGGGACTCAATCTAGGATCTCGACCATCCAATCAAAAGATTCGGACGATTAAAACAAATGCATAACCGATTGCTCAAAGTGGGGATTGGAAGTTTTCAAGACCCCGTCTCAGTGATTGGGTTTTGGACAAAGAAAGCGAGGTACTTTATCATATTTGGTTTAATTTAGATGGACTTTCAATGTTGACGTTTCGTGTTAGCTTTGAGTGGGAAGGTGGGCGGCGATCCTTAAAATATTAACATATACATCCTGAAAATTTATTTATTTATGCATTCATGTTCATGTTTAGCATTCATGTTTAAACGCTAACAAACAAGCGTTTATAAACAGACCGGCGTCAACAAATATATATCAACCCCCCTCCCCCAACCGCACTCCCGCACAGATGCATTCGATGCCCACCGGAAACGAATGGCTATATTTATTTTTATGTAGCCATTTACAAATATATATGTTACTATATATAGGTATGTATTACAATGGTTATATATTTTTGGTGGCAACCCTATACAACAAGATAATTATTGTGATTCCCTATTTTGCTCCACTGTTTTTCGTTATGCCCCACCCACCTTCTGCTTCCTGTTGAAAGGCAAACAAGCACACTACACGGGTGATTGTATAAACAAGCAGGGGCTGTCTCTTCGACTAGGGAGTTTGCTTCAGCCGTAAAATTATTTCTTGAGCTACATGTTTATGTTGTTCAGTCACATACGTGGGTTCTTGTCTTAGGACCTGTGTGCATACTTTTTACCAAATATAATTTACTAGCTGGGGTACCCGGCGCTGCCCGGGAAATTAAGTACCTGGCGGTGTCTTGGGAGCCAAAACACACCCAGGTGGCTACACCCATAAGCCAGACTTGAAAAATACACGCTACCGCCTGTTTTATAATTGGAGCATTGAAACCAAAGCCACAGTCATGAATCTAATTTTAGAGTGTTCTAAATTTAAATTTATCTCCCACTATGCCATCAACTGATACTGGCCCCTGGCACTATCGTTGAAAATTTGAGCATAAAAATGCATTGAAATGCATTGAAACCAAGGCCACAGTCGTGAATATAATTTTAGAGCAATGCATTGCAACCAAGGCCACAGTCATTAATATAATTTAAGTGCACTCTGTCAGTCAATACTGCAGTAATTAGTGCTCTAAATATATATGTCTTCCCCCACTATATGCCACCAACTTCAGTCTGGCAATTCCATGAGTGTCACTAATACATGATGATGACACAATTGGGGCTTATGGTTGTACCGAGTACCAACTGCATTGGTCATATGACCCCGCTCTAACCCAAAGCTCGGATAAGAACATGCGATTTCATGCTATCAGAAGTTTATCAATACTGACACACACGGGTGGAGTTTCCTATTCAAATGGTGGGGCGACTGACCCACCAACTTTGTGTTTTGCCTCACCAACTTTTGTCAGATTTGAAGATTTCCTGGCGTTGAAATGACCATTTTTCACCTGAACCATTGCAATCAACCAGCCTATGACATTTTGCCCCACCAACTTTGTCTGAAAGCTCCACCCATGGGTCAGCTAAAGCACCATGCGTTGATATTGTCTGCATTCTGATAGCATGAAGTTTGAGGTTAGGACGTGTCCGAAGATTCAACTTTTACCTACTCATGTGTCGTCTACACCACCAATAGCATGCAAGTCTGGTATGTTGATGTATCTTGTCATGACCAAAGTTTGGGTGTTTGCCTACATTATCGCAGTTTAAAATGGCGGCAGAATGAATGTTACCAATGAAATAAAATATAAATTCAGTGAGATCAGTAAGAAACATAGGACAACATACTCACATCTTTCAGGCTGTACATGTAAAGAAGTTGACGCCTCTACCATTTTCTCTTATTCTTTTCCACATCCTTCATGGCCCGTTGGTAACCGACACTGGTAAACTAAACTGAGACATGACTCGTATAAAGATACTGAGAGTCAAAACACCGCCGCTGAGAGTCAAAACACCGCCGCAAACTCTGAATGT
>JAXIVJ010013664.1:0-36575 GCA_036785665.1 Chirona hameri
GACAGCCAATGCCTATTTTAACATGTTAACGGGGGGAAAGAAATGCCCCCCAGTGAGCCGTTTTGCCCCCTAGTCAAGCAATTTTGCCCACCCTGATTTCTTCATTAATTCCATGTCATTTTTAGCTTGATCCAGGTGTATTAAAATAAAATAAAATATAGCTAGCTCTTAAAAATTTATAAAATCCAATGATAAATTCCATGATATTCCTAAGTTTTAGTATTTTCTAGTCAAAATATGTATCTTTAAATTATTTCCGAAATATCATGAATTTCAATATCCTTTCAACAATTGCCCATTAAGGAGACAGTTAACTGCGAGAATCGTAAACATTCCAACACAGCCTTCCTCAATTTCCTTTTCCTTGGGAAATATTTACTTTACTCAGTTAGCTTTGAACTAAATACATGTTTGACAGTGCAACATAACAGATAAATGATCCGATAAATCAGATAAATTTTCCGGCAATGAAAATAACGTTGCTGAACAAAATGAAATTAATAGTCTTGCAATTATCGGCGGCTTAGGGCTGTGTGGAAACAATATTAGCACATATTCGACAATTCGTCAATAAGACTTGTTTATCAAAATCCTCACGACACAATCCCTAAATGATCTGTTTGTATAAGCCGAAACGTTGAAATGATGACCCTGTCATCAACCGATCCTGACATCAAAGATTGCGTAAAAAGGCTTACAGATTAAATTGCAAATTAACCACAGTGAAGTTAATTTGACCGGATTTGAAAATTTCACCAATCAGACCAAATAATCAACCGAACCGGATAATTGAATGGCAAGGTTAAGAAAACATATCGGTTACCCTGTCTGCTGACAATCGGGTTAGCCATTCCTGAAAATTTTCAGGACGGGTATTTCACATAAATTATCACATCACTCGGGTTTTACCAGAAACAGTTGGCCTTCAATATATCAGTAAACATTGTTCACCAAAATAAACATAAACCTCGGAACCTTGAATTGAGTATTTAATCACATCTAGCCGCAAAAATTGCATTACCCTGCCTTGGAAGCATTGAAGTTACATCATCGCTTGTCCCTACATAGATATTATTACGTTAACATTACTAATTATATTACGTGACTTCCCCTCAAGCTAGCGCTCCATCTCATTGATATTCCTTCCTCAATCCATCTTTCAGTCACATTCCGAATTAGAGTACTAGGTAATTCACACAAGGCTATATTTACCGAAAATTGTGCGCCGATAGTTTAAGTTAATTGTCGCGTGAAATTTAATATCATTCGTCTTATAGGCAGCAGTTCGAATAGTCAGCAAAATTCAGTCAGTCACATCAGTCACATCAGTTCGAACAGTCAACCAGTCAAATAAAACCCATCGGCAACCACCACCAGCATTAACACAAGCTCCATAATCGGTTGCATTTAAAGCACGGGAGTTATAAAAGACGCAAACATAAACGTCCATGCCATATCAGAGTTTTAATTTACGTTAGAAGTTATAACTAGTCAGGCAAACAATATATGATAATTTTTCAACCATACACATACTCGCGTAGGCATAATTAAGAATATCGTGACTATATGACCAAACAAATGCCCAAATGGCAGGGGAGTTAAAAGAGAGAAGAACAAAACGAAGAGGAAGAAGAGAAAACGGCCGAAACACTGTGCAAATTAAATTTGTATGGTGTTCAGATGCACAACAAATTAACTGACCATGGAATATAAGGAGGGTATAAGGATTGTACAGACTTTCCGACCTTACTTGATGTGAAATGCGGCTCCTTTCTCCAGTATGAAATTTATAGAACTAAACAACAGCAAATATTGAAGGCCATCACCGATCTTACTTTCTTGAGCCTACCTCTGCAACCTGACTTGTGATGGTCCTTGACACACACGGCTTCTCTGAGACTAAGGCTCGCGGCGAGGAGCCGCGGCCCCAGCCTTCTTCCGTCCCTGCTCACCAGGCACGTAGCCAGGATTTCGTCCAGGGGGGGGGGGGGGGGGGCGGCGCCTCGAAAGGACCCCTTCCCAAGCGTTGAAAGGCCCCCCCCCCAAAAAAAAAACGCATGAAAAGGCACGTTACAAGGCTGGAAAATGCAGTATGGCAGGTATGGCATGGGCCATACCAACGTTTAGGAGCTGGAGTTAGCAAACTGTCACATCAACTTTGGAACCAGCGACACGAATTTGGAATCAGCTATACCAACTTGGAATATTTTTTAAGCTTAAGACCTGGAACTCTTAAACAAATTGGCGCGAAAATTTTGAGTATTATGCCCTGGGTTGCTTTCTCATCAATGCGTCGCATTGCGTATGGTGCGGAGCTCTAAAATTGCTATATTGTGCGTTTAAAAGTGCGGGAAAAGGTGCTAAAATGAACTATTTTGCTAATAATATAGGAAAGTAGCAACAGAATACATAAATGCGCCGAGAAACTGACCGATTTTTTTCCTAACCCGCATATAATTGAATTTGTAGTTAAATTTCTTACTGTTGAAAGGCCCAAGGTCCCTTCAGATCGTCTAGGGGCCCCTCTGACCTTTTCTACGCCCTTCCGATCTGTTCAAGGACTCATCTAGGATCCGCGAAGCGAAAAGACATGATGTGGAGTGGGTGATATATATATAATACAAAGAGGGCTTACTCTACAGGAAAAAATATAATCGGATCTTTCGGGTATATTGTAGCACCCTGACGAAAGGTGTTACAATATACCCGATAGCTCCGCTTTTAATATTTTTATTGTGGAGTAAGTCCTCTTTGTATTTCATCTTCATCTGGGATCTCTACGTGCTTTGACCCTTCCGGTCTCACCAGAGACTCCTCTGACCTTCCAAGAATCCCCTCTTGTGTGTCAAGGGACCCATTCGGCCTGTTCAGAGGTCCTTCCGACCTGGCCGGGGACTGCACTGGCTGCTTTGTCGCCCTGCCGACATGCTCAGGGGCAGGGGCGGCGGATTGCGGGGCGCAGGGTACCCAAAATCCCCCCTCAAATGAAAATCATGGGGAGGGGAAGGGTCATGTTGGCCCCAGATTGAGCAGGCTAAAATCTGGGGGTGGGGGCAAAAAACTACCCTTTGTCCCCCAGGATTTTCGACTGGGGGAATTTTTGGTACCCTGCCCCCGCAATCCGCCGCCCCTGCTCAGGGGCCCCTCCGACCTGTCCAGGGGCCCCTCCAGTCTGGCTAGGAACTCATCCGGCATGTTCAAGGGGCCTTCCGACCGGCCCAGGGACCCTTTCGGTCTAGCCAGGGTCCCCTCTGACTTGCCCAGGAGCCCCTCCGATCGGCCCAGCGACTCTTCTGGTCGGCCTGCGCTGGCTGCTTTGTCGCCCTGCCGACATGCTCAAGGGGCCTTCCGACCTTCCCTGGAGCCCCTCTGTGCTGGCTAGGGGCCACTTCGGCATGTTCAGGGGCCCTTCTTACCCGCCCAGGGGTCCTTTCGGTCTGATCAGGGACCCCTCCGATCTGCGCAGGGGCCCTTTTAACTTTCCAGGGGCCCTCTGGTCTCTCCAGGGGCCCTTTAACCTTCTAAGGGGCCTTCCGACCTAGCAAGGGATTGCGCTGGCTGCTTTGTCGCCTTGCGACATGATCCGAGGGCCCTCCGACCTGCCCTGGGGCCCCTCCGTGCGGGCTATGGGCTCATTCGGCATGTTCAGGGGCCCTTCTGACCCACCTAGGGGCCCTTTCGGTCTGGTCAGGGCCCTCTGACCTGCACAGGGGCCCTCTTAACTTCCCAGGGGCCCTCTGGTCTGTCCAGGGGCCCTCCAACCTGCTCAGGGGCCCTTATGACCTGGCAAAGGACTGTGTTGGCCGCTTTGTCGCCCTGTTGACATGCTCAGGGGCCTCTCAACCTGACCAGGGGCCCCTCTGTGCTGGCTATGGGCCCATTTGACGTGTTCAGGGGGCCCATTCGACGTGCTCAGGGGGCCCTCTGACCCGCTCAGGGGCCCTTTCAGTCTGGCCAGGGGCCCCTCTGACATGCACAGGGCTCTTTTGAACGTCAAATGGGCCCTCTGGTCTTTCAGAGAGGGCCCTGGTGGCCCTAAAGGGCCTCTAAAGTCCTCTAAACTCTCCAAAGACCACGCTTCGTGTAGTAAAGAGCCTATGATACCGCGCTTCGCGCGGTCTCATCGGCCCTTTTCGGCGCGCTGCGCGCGCCGAAAAGGGCCCTCGCGCGCAAAAAAAGGGCCCTCCTGGCCTCCAGGGGGGGGGGGGGGCGGCCGCCCCCGCCGCCCTCCACTTGGCTACGTGCCTGCTGCTCACTGCCCCATCTTGTCTCCTCTGAGACTGAGGCTCGCGGCGAGGAGCCGCGGCCCCAGCCTGCTTCCGTCCCTGCTCACTGCCGAACTCTGTTCCTCTGAGACTTACTTGGACTGTTTGGAGGCGCTGCCAGATGGCGCTGCTGGATGGCGCCTACGAAGAGGCCTGGACCCCATGAAATAACCGTGACACTTTTTTTAAACATGTCTGGCGAGGCGTTGAAGGTGGTGACGTATTGCACCTTTCACACTCGGGGCGCCTAAAAATAGCTTGGATGAATGTCCATTTCATTTTTCATTTCATTTATTTATTTAGGAAACCACCCACAACGTGGCTTTTACGGCTCCTGTACAGTACATGTGGTAAAGACATTTGTTGTACACGACACAATACAGTTTGCATAGGCACTATTTGGTGGCACTCGCTCACGTCACTCACTCGGTTATTGCCAATGCGGCTACAAATGCGCACCTGGACGGAGCAGCTTTCACGGTTGATGGCAGCGTTTTGAGACTTACTTGGACTGGGCGCACTATCGGCAATTTCAAGATCGGTCCCGTCCTTGCTGCTCTGCTGTTCGATCTGCCGACCCCCTTCACCCCTCTTGCAGGCCCTTTAATCAACTTTTGTCTTGAATAATCAGGTCATTTGCCAGATTGGCGCCTTGCTGCCGTGATTTTTTTTTTCCACTCGGTTTTAATTTTCGCTTCCCTTTTGCTGTCCTGTCATTGTTCTTCTCACCCGGCTGCAGCGGCCTGTGGATGCCTGCGGCGGCCGGAACTGCTGTCTGCAGCGGCCCAGAGGCGGAGCTTGCTGCCGTGATCTAGGTCAGGATCCTGCGCAGAGGCTTCTGCCGAGCGCCGTACGTGACCCGGGCCGCTGGCCGGCGCTCACGCTTAAAGGAAATAGTTCACCTTCAACATTATTTTTAAACTGAGATAGCTGTTTTGTAGCCCATGTTGGGAAACCCCTATCTGCAAGTTTCCTTGACTGAAAAAGACTCTCCAGCCGAAGACATTTGACTTTTTGGCGAAGGAATTCGGCGCATATATGATATACCGTACCGTCTGAAAGTGCCAGCACTGCTATGGAGCATGCGCAGACCAATAACGCACACCATAACATTAATGATTTACGACCTTCTGTCCTGAATTGGTGCGATGTAGGACCATTTTTGAAAATAAAAAAGAAACTGTATTCAAAAATATAATAAAATCGTGTTCTGAAAAAAATTCCGAAGGTGAACTATTTCCTTTAATGTTGCCGCGCAGCTGCTGTTATGGCGTCATTTCATGGACCGGGTGCCATAATAGCGACACCCTGGTGGTACACAGGTCGGAACGAGGGTATTTGTTGCCTGCGTGGGGGCTTCAGCCGGCGTCTCCACTGTTGAAAGTTTTTGGTGTCCACACGGCCGCCGTTCCTTCCATGTTCAATTTTTAAAAATATACATAGCTTTGCTTTTGGAATGTTTCTATTCTTCTGCTTTTCTCTATACCCCCTCTGTTTCTTTTGGACAATTTAAAATGTATCTCGCTACAACGGCCCATCAGGTAACAATGATGCATCTGTTTAAAATAGAGTTAAAATTAATACAAATTAAATAGTAAACGTAAAACAAAACTGAGCACTAGAAATTGAAGTGGCTTAAATTCGTTTTTTTTTGGGGGGAGGGGTATTTTTAGGACAAGACTACGCGTTTGTGGTCAGCCAGTGTACCGAGTAACTTTGAACTCGTGGTTACGCCCCTGGAAGTATGTGGGAGGGCGCCTTTAGTGGTGTATCGGAGGGCGCCTTTAGCGGTATGTGGGAGGGCGCCTTCAGGGATGTATCAGAGCGCGCCTACATTCAGTGGAATGAGCCTCATATTCAGCCGGAGCGCGCCTCACATTCAGCGAAGGGCGCCAAAGGCGCCCTTCGCTGAATGTGAGACGCATTTCATGAACCTTACCAAAGGCGCATTCGGTGCATGAGGGCGTCTTCGGTGCGTGAGGGCCCCTTCAGCGCCCAGGGGGGGGGGGGGGGGGGCATGGTGCAGCGACCCCCCTAAATACGCCCCTGACTGTGTTTGCCTCGTCGAGTTGCCTCGCCCCATATGAAACGTGGCCTACCTGGGTCACCAAATGATTTTGACCTGCGGTCAAATTTTGAAGTCGACCTTACCAGGTCACCATTAATATCTTGTTTTGAAGCGCCTTTACGAGACAAATGCGATGGTGTTAGAAATATTGCTATATGTCCAACCAGTAAAAAGTTATTTATAATTTGTTTTTGGAAAACATGTCCTCGTGACCTTTGGTAACCTCTGGGGCCTAAACTATTGACCCGAGCTTAAATTTGAGTACAATTATAGCTATTTTAATTTTCTTGGGCTTTCGATTGTTTTTTTCTCTCGTATGTTACTAGCATATTTGGGGTTTCTAGAGCAAAGTCCTTCGCTTGGAAAATGTGACCGTGATGACCTCTGGTGACCTCAATATTGACCTGAGCCAAACCATACTTGAATAACATCGAATGGCCTTGAAAAGAGCTTTCGAACACTGTTTTCTGAGTCTTGCTAGCCTTTTTAGTTTTCGAGTTAGCCGGGGGGGACCCAATGGGATTTTGCACGCTGATCATGCCGGCTAGCAAAAGTCATGTACCGATGACGTCACGACTATCCGCAATCAGAGGCCCTGAGACCCTGTTTTTGGCCGGAATGGCCTACCTTTTTATGTAGCCTTAGGCCTAGCATATAGAGGGCTCACGCCAGCACCTTCAGCATTACGCGGGAGGGTCCCATGCAATTCCAGCCTCTGATTGGCCGTGACGTCACCGGTACATGACTTTTGCTAGCCGGCACGATCAGCGTGCAAAATCCCACTGGGATCCCCCTCTAACCAAAATCTAAAAACTAAGACGCAGAAAAACTAAGACGTAGAAAACAGGATTCGAAAGCTCTCTACAAGGCCATTCGAAGTTATCTCAGGTATTATTTGACTCAGGGGCGGATCCAGGATTTTCTAAGGCAGGGGGCTTCAGGCCTGAGGGCGGCATATTTCCTCGGTGACAGGGGCGGCATGGTGCCTTCCGAGGGCGGCATAATGCCTTCCGAGGGCGGCGATGTACCTTCCGAGGGCGGCATAATGCGTTGTGAGGGCGGCAAGATGTCTTCTGAGGGTGCCAGGGTGCCTTCCAAGAGTGCTACGATGCTGTTGGTAGACGCAAGGGCGCCCTGGCGGCCTCCCGAAAACGCTACGGCGCCTTCGGCGCCGGCAAATCCTATACAAAAATGGCGCCGTTTTCTAAGGCAGGGGGCTTCAGCCCCTACGCCCCCCTGGATCTGCCACTGATTTGACTCAGGTCAATATTGAGGTCACCAGAGGTCATCAAAGATCACATTTTCCAAGTGAAGGGCTTTGCTCTAGACACCCTCAAATATGTTGGGAACTATGAAATCTAGTAAGAAACGGAAAAAAGCAATCGAAAGCCCATGAAAATGAAAAATCGACGTAACTGTACTCAAATTTAAGCTCAGGTCAATAGTTTAGGCCCCAGAGGTCACGAAAGGTCACGAGGACATTTTTTCCAAAACGTTTTGTAAAAATAACTTTTGATTGGTTAGCCATATAGTAGTAATTTCAACACCATCGCGTTTGTCTCGTAAAGGCACTTCGAAACAACATAATAATGGTGACCTGGTTAGGTCAACTACAAAATTGGACCACAGTTCAAGGTCATTTAGTGACGCAGGTACGTCATGTTGCATATGGAGCGACGCGACTCAACGCGACACACACAGTGGTATCATTTGCACGTCTCTAGCTTTGTTCTATACAGAGTTATTAGCAAAAAGGTCCTGGTGACCTGAGATGACCTCAATTGACCTTGCAGAGGTCACTGAGCAACAATTGTACCTGGGTCATCAATAATTAGCTAAAATAACATGATTCTGAAAGAATTTGTTTGATCCAATGCATATTCTCTGAAAAGGAAGTATCTGTATATTTTCCCATTGACATACAATGGGGAGGTCACGAAATTAAGTGACCTGACCTTTTGTCACCAATACAAACACAAATCCGAGATAAACGAATTGTAAGTACTCATGACCTTATGAAACCCTGCAAGTTTAAAATGTATCGGACAAACGCTGTAGCTTTGGCTACAGATCACAAACATGTTTGGAGGTAAGGTCATTTGACGTGACCTGGCTTGAGACGACCTGAAGTTAAATCTTTCACGCAATGTGGTTAATTGATGCCCAAATAGCCGTGCCAAATTTGGCGACGCTGCGCGCCGCTGTTTTCGCGCTATTCTGGAAAAACATCAGGGGTGGTCAAAATGACTCCGTTCGATTGCCGTTCCACCAGCGTCCAATCACCTTCACACAGTGGCGGAAGAAGAGGGGGGGGGGGGCAAATAATTCCCCCCCCCCACAATACATTTGTAAGCTAGGGGCCTTCAAGAAGTTGAAGGGCCCCGAGGTGCCCCCAGCCAGCCCGAAGGGAAGGCCCTCAGTCGTCCTGACGAGGGCCCTCGTCCCTCGGTAGCCCTGAGGGGGCCCTCGGAAGGCCTGAGACTTCAACATGGACCTGTCCGACGTTTTTTGCGACCATTTAGAGGCCCAGCAAAATATAGTGGCCTAAATCCGAGGAGATCTGGTGGGGCGTCACTTTGACCCCTCTTGCTATTTTTGCGAGAATAGTCGCCAAATTTGGCACGGCCATGTGTGCATCAATTACCCACATTGTGTGAAAGTTTTAACTTCAGATCGTCTCAAGTCAGGTCACAAGGTCACGTCAAGTGACCTTACCTCAAAAATGTTTGAGGTCGTGCCAAAGCCAGTGTTTGTCCGATAAATTTGAAACTTGCAGGATTTCTTAAGGTCATAAGTAACTACAATTATTTTATCTCAGAATTTTTGTATCGGTGACCTAAGCCCTAAGGTCAGGTCAATTTCGTGACCTCCTCATTATAAGTCAATGGGAAAATATACAAATGCTTCCTTTTCAGAGAATATGCATTGTATGAGGCCAATTCTTTCAGAATCATGCTATTTTAGCTCATTTTGGATGACCCAGATGCAATTGTTGCTTAGTGACCTCTGCAAGGTCGGATGAGGTCATATCAGGTCATCAGGACCGTTTTGCTAATAACTCTTGATAGAATAAAGATAGATACGTGCAAATGGCACCACTGTGTTTATCGCGTCGAGTTGCGTCGCTCCATATGCAACATGACCTACCTGGGTCACTAAATGACCCTAACCTGAGGTCAAATTTTGAAGATGACCTAACCAGGTCACCATTAATATTTTTTTTCGAAGTACCTTTACGAGACAAACACGATGGTGTTAAAATTACTGCTATATATCTAACCAATAAAAAAGTTATTTATACAAACGTTTTGGAAAAAATGTCCTTGTGACCTTTCGTGACCTCTGGGGCCTTAACTATTGATCTGAGCTTAAATTTGAGTACCATTATGTGGATTTTAATTTTCATGAGCTTTCGATTGCTTTTTTTGTTTCTTACTAGGTTTCATAGTTCCCGAGATATTTGGGGGTTTCTAGAGCAAAGTCCTTCACTTGGAAAATGTGACCTTTGATGACCTCTGGTGACCTCATTATTTACCTGAGTCAAATAATACTTGAGTAACTTCGAATGGCCTTGTAGAGGGCTTTCGAATACTTTTTTCTGTGTTTTGCTAGCCCTTTTAGTTTTTGAGTTAGGGGGATCCCAATGGGATTTTGCACGCTGATCATGCCGGCTAGCAAAAAGATGTACCGTTGACGTCACGACCATCGATCAATCAGACTTGAGACCCTGTTTTTTGCCGGAATGGCCTACCTTGTTATATAGCCTTGACTCTACCCTAGGCTGTATAAACCCGGCCCCCTCCGAAGTTAGTTTGCATCACTATAGCTCTTGGGCGTGACTTTCCTACTAGCCCATAGGGTTCGCGTGTTAAATGACCCAACTTTGGGAAGCTGTATCTCGAGTTCTATCCAGCCGATTCGCCTGCAGCTAATCTTCAAAGAAAGATCGTTCAAATATCTCGCGATGATTCCTCTACCATTTTTCACCTAACCCAGCTGAATTCTTAGGGCGTGAGGGGTAAAGATTTGACTGCACTCCGTGCCGGTCTGGCCAGTTTCTGGCGACGCTGGTGCGCCGGCGGCAATAGCTCAGTCGGTAGCACATCAGACTACGGATGCGAGGATGGCGGGTTCGAATCCCGCTCGGGTAAGGGTGATTTAGCGCAGGAATCATGTTATATTATTTTTCATGGTCGATAACTATGTTTTTATCGACAAAATAAACTGTTTAAAATGTTTTGTCGAAATTAGCTTGATTTAAACCATCTTCTCCGGCTTAATATTTAGTAATTCCGCGATGATAACCTGTTAATAGGCAATTGTCGTATTTATCCTTCTCGTTTGTCATTTCATTTCGCGACCTGCTAGTGTGACAAGCTGTGAGTACTAAGTAGTAGCGTGTATGAGTGAATACAATATGAATATATTTGTGAAATACCTCTTTCCAGCTTTTACACTGATTGATAGACTTATTAAAACGTAAGTAAAACAAAACATACACATTGATTACATATCATACTCGTTCGAAGATTGTTAAACAAAACATTTAACTGATAACTGGTTTTCCCGATACTTTCGAGCTTTTCCTTCGTTTCTCCGACTTCACATATTGTCTTTTACGAAAACTGACAACCAAGCCATTGAAAGAAAAGTTACTCCAATAAATCATTATTGACAGCACTGGCCACTGTAGCAGCAATAATACAACAGCATTGTAGGAGATACAGGAGATACAGCGGCAATTGATGCAAAAGACCAGATGACGCAAGTACGAGATAACTTGTTCCTACATGGATTGCCAGAGACTGAAGCTCGATTCAAGAAGATCCCTCCACACAATTCCATGACGGATATCCAAGCAATGACGGATATCCAAGCAGCCCTCACAGCAAATGCAACAATGGATCTTAGATACCAGTGGATCTCTGGGTGAAATTAAGCGACAGATATCGGATTACACATGATACCGTGATTAGCATATCACAACGTACAATCAGTGGTGGATCTAGGATCCCAGCAGATCTCACGAAAATATGCAACTGAATATCTCGGATGCCATATCTTTGGGTTAAATCTAGCAACAGATTTCGAATCACACAGTATCCTGTTATACACACACCAGAACAACGGAAGTAACATGCACCTCAGGCCTCAGCAGACTTACGGTACAAAATAAAACAGCCCTCTCGATTCTGCCAGTACCTGAGAAGTTGACAACAAAACGACATGAACAAAACAAGAGAAAAATATGACATGAGTGAATGAGCACAACTGTCCAGTCTATTCACTACAGCCTATACACTAGTTTTCACTGTGCGTGGTGTTCACTTCCTCGCTCCTCACCGTGCCCGAGACTCGGCGCGTAAATAAACACATTTTTTTATTATTTTTATTATTTAAACTTTAAATTAAAATTAAAATTATTTAAATTTATTTAAACACAAAATAAAAGACAAAATAAAACAGCCCTCTCGATTCTGCCAGTACCTGGGAAGTTGACAACAAAACGACATGAACAAAACAAGAGAAAAACATGACATGAGTGAATGAGCACAACTGTCCAGTCTATTCACTACAGCCTATACACTAGTTTTCACTGTGCTAGTTTTCACTTCCTCGCTCCTCACCGTGCCCGAGACTCGGCGCGTCGGGCCCTGTTGATGTTGCCCATCCTGATAAATGTCCGGACGCGGGCGAAGGAGGCACGAATCTTGGGATGGACGCGTGGGAACTTTTCCTGGAGGACCACGACAAAGTCCTTGATGACACGGACCTTCGGCTTAAGCCATCGGGCTCCAGAGCGTGGTGGGCACAGAAAATCGCCTCCACCTCCTTGAAGGTGGCGTAGAATGTCTCCGTAGGCACCGTCAGGCCGCCGATACTGACGACCCTGGTCCACAGGGCCTACAGAGGCACCGACTCGGCCGAGGCGGATGGTACACACAGAGGGAGCGGTCGACGGGCTTCTTCCTCGCGATGTAGCCGGTGACGTAGGCCATGACGCTCTCTGTCGCGGACACACCGGTGACCGTGTCCCGCGCGGCCGACGACGCAGCAGGGCGGCATGCTGCTGACTGTCCAACAGATTGGGTGGCACCTGGCCGGCTGCTCGCTCTTCTCCTTCACTACACGAGCACCATCCTTGAATCCTGCAGTATAATAATTTTGTATGAATCATGTGCGCACAGACAGAGTATATTACTGGGTAACCCATAACCCAAATTATTCATAACAGGTATACATAACCAAAAGGTTAAATATGTGACACATACAATATAACTGCTGCATGTTAAGTTATGATTACACAAATTTAGATTATCCCTAGTGAAATTTGAGATGGCAAGGTCATGAATTCACACTTGAATCACAGACTCAGTGCAAAGATCATCAATAGTCATATAACAGAACATAATGCTACCTGCTATGTGTTATGTCAGATTTAACAGCTAAATTATTTAAACACAAGTTACACAAGAAGGTAAGTACCAGATAGGGCAAGGCAAATATACCTCAATGAAACCCCAAATTTTCTAAGCCATGGATGCAGGCATGTCAACCACGTCTAAATGTAGATTATAAAGCGTAACATTAATCTTTACCATATGAAGGCAATAGAAAGTAACAATTACCATAGCCGTTCCGAATTGGCTGCTGTGCTGTTGTCAGCCGAAGTTATAGAGCCTGATTCGCTGGAAGATCGATGACGCCAGACACATTACCAGTCATACCAGGTGACATCATACTCCTGCTAACAAGTGCCAGCTCTGCTGCTGCGACAAAGTAGGTGCAGTACAAGTGTTTTGTCAACAGGCACAGAAATTAGCACATGCAGCAGTGGCACAGTTGAGGGCGGGCTTGTAAACAAAGCATAGCGCTTGTTCCGGGTTGAAAGCAGCAAACTCTGCCATGGCTATCACAATCACTTTGCTGTATGATAATCTTTTTGGTCTTTGTGCACATGCATTATAATATGTCCTTTCAGCGGCAAATCTGTGAAGCTCTTTGAAGCAGGATTCCAAGAAATGTTCAGAGCAATTCCTAGGGTCTTTAACCTCTTCCCTTGCTGCATCTCGTCGAATTAATTGCCACCAAAGATCGGCCACTTTGGGATCACGAGGAAGACGGTGGTAGCCAGTAGCCAGTCCCCAAATGATTTTAATTACCTTTCTCCGTACTATTGGTACAGCCAGGCACAACACAGTAGGACATATCTGGGTAAAAAACGTGAATTGAAAATGGAAGAGATCACGCTCTACCCGACAACTTAACAGTTAAAAACTTTACAGCGCCTTACGTACCCAGTCTACAGAAGCTAGCGACAAATATGAATAATCTACAATGCATTTCGATTATTTCGTTTACTCTAAGAGCTTTCGTAATACCTGCGCGGCTTTCGCTCCTCGGTAAAGCTACCACATATTTAGATGGAACTAAAAAAACTAGTATATAGTAGTGAATCTAGTACTTTTCTAGTATTATCCTAAATAAATCATACTAAAATCCGTTCCACCCGTGCTCTATCACCCTGGTATAAACCTCTCTTGTATGGCCTTGATACGACCTTGCTGATTACCAGGGGGTGTCATCCCGGGATTCCCTATGTATCGGCTGCCGAGCGGCTCAGCATTAGCGACGACGTCACTGGTGCTGTGGTCTATCGCGGGTAGTACCAATATCGTAGGCAGTTCGTCCGCGATCTCCGATCAGGTCACAATCGGTGTTGGCGCGTCGTAGATATATTATACTCAAAACGTTTTTAGTGCCGGTCTGCGTGCCGTGCGCGCAGCGTGGCCGGCCAGATAAGAAGAAGAAGGCCGTACGGCGCTGTCACGCACGGAACCGGAACTATTAGTACACGGTCGCATAACCTGAGAACCAGAGGTAGATAGTAATGTAGAATAACAATTGGGATGTTTGATAACTAAAAATATAAACACCTATTTACCATACACACTTTAATTAGGACTAACTAGATAACTACTGAAAAAGGAAATTATACGCGTGAAGGATTTGGCAGCCAGTAGAGGAAATGGCACACATGAATATGATGTGCAAACACGGCGCGGCAGAGACAATAACAAGTAAATAAACTAAAATGCTGCCTGCCGTAGTATGACCGCTACAGTACGCCCCCCCCCCCCAGACGCGTCACTGGTTGAACATGACGTGTCGAAACCGTGCGGGCCGCGACACAACCCGCCCCGAGCGAGTGCGCAGGATGGGTCGCACAGGAGGCGGCTCTACGGACTGCGGCCGCGCAGATGGAGCTGGCGCGACGGACGGTGGTTCGACCGTAGACGAGGTAGGCGGCGCCGGCCGATCCCAAGAAGGCCCCGCTGCGCGGCCGCCGGCAGGCGGCGCCAGTAAGGGCTGGACAGGTGGTCCTCCCGCTGACAGGAGCAGCCGTGGGCCAGTCAGGGGGATGTCCGAGTTTGTCGCTGGGCGGCCCGGCGGCTCTGGCGAGGCTTCCGATGCGCCAGGAGACGAGTCGAGGTAGGCTGGCTTTACGCGGTCAATGGAGATGACCTCTTCCTTTCCCTTGCGGAAATGAAGAGGTCATCGACTGTTTTCGACTGACGACGGTTTTCGTCGACCTCCGCACCACCCTGAAGGGACCGTCGTACGGTGGGTCCAGCGGGGGGCCGGGAGGCGTCTCGGCGGACGAAGACGTGGCTGCAGTCTTCGAGGGCCGACGGAACGAAAGCACCCGCGGAGTTCGCCGCCCGAGGGGCCGCTGGACGAAGATGACGCATGATTCGGCGCAGTTCGTCAACGTATGACGACGGTTCCAGCAGCTCCGTCATTGGCGGCGGGGTGAGGAACTCCCCGGGGAGACGTAGGGGTTGTCCGTACACCAGCTCTGCCGCCGTGCAGCCGAGGTCCTCTTTCAGGGCAGAGCGCACGCCGAGCAGGATGAGTGGTAGCCGGTCGGTCCAGCGCGGTGATCCGTCGGACGCGCGCAGCGCCGTCTTGAGCTGCCGATGAAACCTCTCCACCATCCCGTTGCTCTGGGGATGGTAGCTCGTGGTTCGGTGGCGCTTGCAGCCGAGCAGGGTGGAGAGATGGCGCCACAGGCCTGACTCAAACTGTTGTGAGCCGCGGTCAGTGGTGATCTGTGCAGGTACTCCGAACCGCGCCACCCAGCCGGAGACGAAGGAGCGCGCCACATTCGCCGCCCTGATGTCAGGCAGTGGGAGTGCTTCCACCCATCGTGTGAACCGGTCCACGCATGTGAGGAGGTAGTGGTGTCCGTCGGAGGGCGGTAGCGGTCCGACGAGGTCGATGTGCACGTGGTCGAACCGTGCCTCCGAGGGTACGAACGCGTGCACCGGCGCCCGTGTGTGCCGTTGCACTTTGGCGCGCTGACACGGGACGCACTCACGTGTCCAGTCCCTGATGTCGGCCTTCATGTTGGGCCACACGAAGCGGCTGCAGATGAGATGTTGGGTGCTGCGGATCCCCGGGTGTGACAGACCGTGCAGGAGCCGGAAGTACTCTCGCCGAAGGCGCTCAGGAACCAACGGACGCGGCGTGCCGGACGACTCATCGACGATTAGCGTCTGCCCGCTGTCGAGCTGTGTCCAGCGCAGCGTCAGAGAGTGCGGTGATGCCAGGAACGTCTGGGGGTCTTGGTCTCCCTGTTGGGCGTGCGCCAGCTCGTCGAAATCCTGGAGGGGAGGCGTCGGGGTTTGGAGTGCAGCCACCGTCCTAGACAGCGCGTCCGCCACGGCGCTGTCCTTTCCAGGGATGTGACGGACGTCCGTGGAGAACTGGAAGATGAAGTCCAGGTGGCGAGTCTCGCGAGGAGAGTAGCGTTCAGAGCTGGAACCGATGGCCGAGACGAGCGGGCGATGGTCCGTGAAGATGGTGAACTCCCGGCCGTCTACGCTGTGCCTGAAGTGACGGATGGCCAGGTAGACCACCAGGAGTTCCCGCCCGAACGTGCTGTAGGGCGTCTCAGCCGGTTTTAGTGTCTTGGAGAAGTACCCCAGTGGCTGCCATTGGCCGCCGAGGTGCTGCTGCAGGACCGCTCCCACGCCCGTGTCAGAGGCGTCCACGTGGATGTTGATGGGAGCGCCGGCCGCTGAGTGAGCCAAACGCGTGACCTATGCCAGCCTGGCTTTGGCACCTGTGAAGGCGCCCTCGGCCTCGTCGCTCCACGTGACGGCGCGAGCCCGTTTGGACTCCTTCTTGGAGAGGAGCTCGTTCAGAGGCCAGAGGAGGGCGGCCGCTCCAAGCACGAACCGGTGGTAGTGCGCTACCATCCCGATGAACCGGCGAAGCTGCCGCTCTGTGTCCGGGCGAGGAAAGTCCTGAATGGCTTTCACTTTGTCTGGCAGCGGTGCAATTCCGACGATGGTGACGTCGTGGCCCGGGAAGGTGATGTTGCTGACTCCAAAGACACATTTGTCGCTGTTGACGACGACACCGTAATTGTCCAGTCGCTCCAGCACCTGCCTGAGATGTCCAAGGTGCTCCTCCTCTGAGCGGCTGGCGATCAGGATGTCATCTAGGTAGCTGAAGCAGCCAGGGACACCCCGCAGCACTTCATCCATGAAGCGCTGGAACGTTTGGCTAGCATTTCTGAGTCCGAACGGCAGGGCCACCATCTCCCACAGTCCGAATGTAGTGGTGATTCCTGTCTTGTGGACGTCTGCCGGCTCTACTGGAATTTGATTGTAGGCTCTGATCAGGTCGAGCTTGGAGAAGACTGTGCAGCCAGGCAGGTGGATGGCAAAGTCCTGCAGGTACGGCAGGGGATATCTGTCAGGAACCGTGGCTGCGTTGAGGGCCCTGTAGTCGCCACATGGCCGCCACTGTCCTGGAGTGGCTTTGGGCACCAGGTGCAGAGGAGAAGCCCAGCTGGTTTTCGATGGACGGATGACGCCCAGTTTCCTCAGCTTGTCAAACTCCTGACGTGCGATGGTGAGACGGTCAGGACCCAGTCGTCTTGGGCGAGAAACACGTGTCGGGCCAGAGGTGACGATGTGATGGGTGACTGAGTGCCTCACAGGTGTTGGTCCTGTCGCCGGTGTGGTCACCCGTGGGAACTCAGCCAGGAGACTGGCATAGACACTGCTGGCTGCCACAGCACGCAGTCCCAGTGACCTCACCACCGCAGGTGTGCCTCTGGCTTTGACTTCTCCAGCTGCATCAAGCAGGACCCGATGATGCACATCAACTGACAGTCTGTGATGCGCCAGAAAGTCAGCACCCGGAATTGGAGATGCAACCTCTGCAACAATGAACTGCCATTCCAGAGGTACACCATCACCGAGTTTCACTGACCAACGACACAGGCCAATGGTCTTCACTGATGAGCCGTTGGCAGCTTCCAGCCTGGGAAGCCTCTCAGCAATGACATTGCAGTTGTCTGGCAGCACAGATGGTGGCAGGACGCTGACCTGGGCACCAGTGTCCACCAGCAGGGCCTTGCCGAGTGCTGCATCCTCCACGAAGAGCAGCTGCACCAGGGGCGGCTGGCCTGAAGCTTGAGGCGCCAGTTGCTTCAGGCCTGCCGGTTTTCCGCCTCCCAGGTGCAGGGGTCGGAGCACTTGCGGGCACCGGCACGAAACGTTTCGCGGTACCAACAGTACCCGCCAGGTGAGTCACCCCTGTACCTGGGGCGAGAGCGGGAAGAATGGCGTGGCCGACCTGGAGTTGCGGAGCGTGACCTGGACCTGCAAACATGGTCCTCCAGTCGTCTGTTTGACGCCTCCAGCCGGCTGACCATCGCTGTCAGGCTGGTGATGGCGGCTGCCATGCCTGACCCTTCAGAGGCTGTGCTGATGGGTCGGACTGGGCTGACATGACGATCCGAAGCAGCAGATACAGCTGAGACACTCATGCTGGCTGCTGGCTGTGACTCCTCTATGAATCGGTCTGCTGCTGCAGCCAGGTCCTCCAGAGGTGTGGAATCTGGGAGGAGCGAGAGGGCAGTTTTTGCAGTATGTGGTAGGCGCTGTCTGAATAGCATGCGCAGCAGGTTGCTGTCTGCAGGCACGTCTCCAGCTGAGCTGAGCTCACTCCGCATGCTGCGGAGGAGCTGCGAGGGAGTCCTGTCCCCCAGCTGCTGGTGGCGGAGCAGGGCCTCCAGGCGGCTGGCCCTTGAATGTGCCAGTCTCTCCTTCAAGGCCACACACAGCGCATCGAAGTCCCCGCGCTTCGTCACGATGACGTCCTGCACCTGGGATGCCACTGCCATGGGCAGGTTGGCCACCAGTAACTTAAATTTGCTGGCAGCGTCGGAGACGGCGGCTGCGTCAAACGCACACTCCACTTGCACCAGCCACAGTTCTGCGTCCTCCGGTGAAAACGCCGGCAACCGGAAAGACGCCATCGGCCGCGGGTTGATGGCGTCCGTGCTGGCCGATGCCGGCGTCCTGGGCGTCTCGGGCGTCTCGGGAGCGTCGGTATTGGGCATTATCACTTTGAATCTTTGTAGGCATTAGTGTTACAGAATGTCACTACAGATCACGTCGGGGTCACCAATATCGCGGGTAGTACCAATATCGTAGGTAGTTCGCCCGCGATCTCCGATCAGGTCACAATCGGTGTTGGCGCGTCGTAGATCTAATATACTCAAAACGTGTTTAGTGCCGGTCTGCGTGCCGTGCGCGCAGCGTGGCCGGCCAGAGAAGAAGAAAACGGTCGTGCGGCGCTGTCGCGCACGGAACCGCAACTATTAGTACACGGTCGCATAACCTGAGAACCAGAGGTAGATAGTAATGTAGCATACAATTGGGATGTTTGATAACTAAAAATATAAACACCTATTTACCATAAACACTTTAATTAGGATTAACTAGTTAACTACTGAAAAAAGGAAATTATACGCGTGAAGGATTTGGCAGTCAGTAGAGGAAATGGCACACATGAATATGATATACAAACACGGCGCGGCAGAGATAATAACAAGTAAATACACTAAAATGCTGCCGTAGTATGACCGCTACAGGTCCAGGCGTGGCCAGCCCCGTCGCCGCAGCTGCGCTTTCGAGCGTTTTGCGGTCTTTTGACGGGTGTTGACGAGAGCGGCAATGTGAAGTCCTCGTCGTTAGATAAGTAAGTTATGTTGCAAGTCTATATTTTGATTTTTTTCTCAAGCTTTTTAAAGCATATCTTGAACATTAAGCCAAAACAATGGCATTTGCACATTTACAGGTACAACGTATGGCCGTCTCACCCCTCAGCCACACCAGAGCAGCGTACGGCCGCCTCGCCCCTCAGCCGGGCCGGGGAAGCGTATGTCCGTCTCGCCCCTCAGCCAGACTAGGGCAGCGTATGCCCGTCTCCTCCCTCAGCCGGACCGGGGCTGAGGGAGGGCATGGTCGTCTCACCCCTCAGTCGGACCGGGGCAGCGAACGGCCGTCTCGCCCATCAGCCCGACCGGGGCAGCGTACGGCCGTCTCACCCCTCAGCGGGACCGGGGCAGCGTACGGCCGTCTCGCCCTCAGCCGGACCGGTGCAGCATATGGCCGTATCACCCCTCAGCCAGACCGGGACAGCGTGTGGCCGTCTCGCTCTCAGCCGGACCGGTGCAGCGAACGGCCGTCTCACCCCTCAGCAGGACCGGGGCAGCGTACGGCCGACTCGCCCCTAAGCCACCCCGGTGCAGCCTCGCCCCTCAGCCAGACCGGGGCAGCGTGTGGCCGTCTCGCCGCTCAGCCGGACCAGTGCAGCGTATAGCCGTTTCATCCCTCAGTCAGAGCGGTGCAGCGTATGGCCGTCTCTCCCCTCAGCCAGACTGGGGCAACGTATGGCCGTCTCCCCCCCCCCCCACCTTCAGCCGGACCGGGGAAGCATATGGCCGTCTCACCCCTCAGTCAGATCGGTGCAGTGCATGGCCGTCTCGCCAGTCGCCCCTCACACAGATCGGGGCAGCGTATGGCCGTCTCCCCTCAGCATGAATTAAGGGAGGGATAATTGTCCGCGGTAAATATAATTTTAAATAGGATCGTACCCTAGGCGCAACTATCCGCATCCCGTTCGAAATATTCGCACCGTACCGAGCCGCGTGCGGCGACAGCCGAGTCGGACCAGGGCACCAGTGACGTCATGTAATGTTTTTTCGATTGGAGCCCTAAAATCCCCGGATGACTACTTCTCTTATACGGCCTTGGCTGATTACTACAAACACACGGTGCACACCGAGACAGGTACATCAGGAAGATTGCCTGCATTATTACCTGTAAATTGAATTAAATCGGCGTTACTCTTCGCTAGATGAGCCATAGTAGCTAAATTTAATTGGAAACTTTAGGTAGTCTGACTACTATTTTCAGTTTGCCAAAGCTTTTTCGTGGTGGGCTGCATACACCTTTGAAGGCAATACAATTCACATGTTGAGTTACTTGAGCTGCATAGTGCATTTGCATGTATTGTTTTTGCCATTCCTCATTGGGTAATATTCAGTTAAAGTGAATAGTTCACCTTTAACATGGGGGGTTTGAACTGGGATAGCAGATTTGTAGAGCAGATTGAACAGGTGGTGAAAGAATTACCTCGCTACACAAAGTAATTTTGAGGGGACTAGTGGCCCCTTTTAGAAAAAGTTTCCGGCACCCAAAACTTGTTTTGGGTCCTCGCAACAGTTGTTTATGTTACAAGCAGCCTGTGTATATATGCCTAAAGTCCATCGTTATTGTGTGCAATAGGCAGCCTAGGAATTTTGACCATTTTCTGGACTTTTTTGGCCCAAACAATTTTGCTCTTCATTTTGTTTTTGAAATTTACTCTCTTTTCACCTGATCTTACTGACATTGTAGTTAAAATATAGTTCCATTTTCCTCACAAGGATTTAATATACTATAAATAAGGAGTGTTTACTTTCTGAGTACAATTATTTGTCAATGAAAATTGTAATTTTCCTAACAATACAATTTTACTCTCTAACTATAGATTTTTACTCTCCGGGACCAGGTCATGAAATGAAAATCTGACGCTGGCAATAGGTATTGGTAGGGCATGCATCACACTCCTGTACACAACGCTGTAGGTAGTGACAAGCCGGAACAAGTGGCGGGCGGTGCAGCCAGCTTGATGACATCATTGGGAGGGTATGCTTAATAGTGTAGGCCTGTTTACTACTCGATCAGACTTAATGGCATAGGCCTTTTTATTATTTGTTCAGACTTAATGGCGTATGCCTGTTTACTACTTGATCAGACTTAATGGCATAGGCCTGTTTACTACTCAATCAGACTTAATGACATTGGGTTAGTTTAGGTTATGGTACCTAAACTAACCTAACCTTACCTAACCTAAGCCCACAATTAAGTCTGATCAATTAGTAAACAGCCAGTATGCAAAACGTGGCAAGTTTCAACAAGATCTCGTCGGGGCAGGGGTGGCATCAACACATCAAAATTGGGGCAGCTTTTGAAAATTTTGAGGCAGCTTTTGAAATTTTGGGGCACCTTTTAGAGTTTTGGGGCAATAGTAACAATTAACTGATTCACTCTAGATAAAACGTGATTGTGAAGACGGCTGACCGAACCTGTCAACATCATTTGGCTGAAAAGTGAATTTACACTAGATAAAATGCAATTGTAAAGATGACCCCCCTCCCCCCCCCCCCTGGTCAACAGGGAAAATCCTGCCCCAAATGGGCAGCTTGCTGTCCCATTTGGGGCAGGATTTGGGCTGCCCCAAATATCTTGTCAATATTCCTGCCACGTTTTGCATACTGGGTCAAAAGATAGCAAATGGCAGGGGCTACAAAGTACAACATGGCTTTCTTGGATTTGTGAAAATTTTAATTTTTGACCCCTAAAAATGAAAAAAAAATTGTGGGGGGGACAAATGCACACAGTCACATTTTTCAAAGATATTCAAAAAGCCGGAATATATGTCGGATAACCACATATTGGAAACTACCATACCAAATTTCAGAATGTTTTTTTTTTATTTAGTCTGAATCTTTTTGAATGGTTGGATTTCCGAGGTCAGGCCCCGCGCTAAGCATAGCTTGTTGCTCAGGCCCTGACCCCACCACCCGATCAAGCAATTCATGGCGTCCGGCAGAATTTAGAAGCGAAAGTTTTACATGCCCGACATACCTGGACACGGTCCGCCCCGCCCTCTGACGTCACCTGACGGCTGACCTTGAGTGCGACCGCTGCCACTGGTCACAGGCTATCCCAGTCAGGGGCAAATAGCGAGCGCCGAAGCGACTCGAACCGGGGCTGCCACTACCGGGTGAGGTCAGAAGCCCGACGCTCTCCCAACTGAGCTACAGGGGCAGACTGAGCTACAGGGGCGGATATAGGGGGGATATCACCATTTCTGACTGACTTATGGCATATAAAGTATTGGTAACTCAATACGTCATATTTACAAATTGCGTTTTTTGGCTTTTATTGACCAAATACATACAAATTAATGGCACCACTGTATTTGGGAGACAAAACTGAGATATAGAAACATACCTTTTTTATTTAGATTTATCAATAAATTTGTTTGACCTTCATTGACCTGAACTTGACATTAACTTCACGTGAATGAAGTCAGGTGGTAAAATGACTATCTTTATCGAATTCTACGTGGAAAATAACACTTAAAACATATGTTACATGACTTTCGTAGATATTTTGAGCATAGTGACCTTTTGTGACGACTGACGTGACCTGACTTTGACCTTGACCTTGGACAGTAATTTCACTTTAGCTCATGCGGGATGTGTATCACACCTTTGGCAGCACTTGTGTTATCATGGTCGTAATCGAAGGCTTTGGATGGAAAGTATGGCTCATAAACTGAAATACGGCGATTTTGACATTTGACCTGGCCGTGACCTGACATTTAACCTCACTTTGTTTTTTTTTGTTGCATGATTTGTATTAATCTCATTGAGAGCTTTCGAATGCCGCCTTGCGCGTCCCGCTGTGATCATTGGTTCGGAAGATAACCAGGGGGTGTTTAACGTCCCCCCCCCAGTCAATGACGTTCGGCTGATACCCCAGTCTATGGCGTTCGGCTGAGACCCCAGTGAATGGCGTTCGGCCGAGACCCCAGTCAATGCTGGGTTAAAGGAAATGTTTTACCTTTCTGAAAGTTGTCAAATATACGCTGGTTGTAGTAAACAATATGAAGTAAGTGCTGCTGAAAACGATGGTGATATGTTTTTTCCCTCTTGAAAAGTCACTTAACTTTATACTAATTAAGTTGTTAATTTTGGTATGATGACATCATTATTGAGCTACAGGGGTGCGCTGTTCATTGGCTGACAAAGTGGGATTGGCTGACAGTCTCTGTCGGCCAATCAGCGGCAGCCTAGCCTAGACCCCATTTTGCAAATTATAAATTAAATTGATTAAAAACGGCGAAGTTTTGGGGAAAATGACCTTAGTATTTTCAACGTTTCAATAACGGCCAAAGATAATGGCTATCTCAGTTCAAAACCAATGCAAAGGTGAAACGCATGTTTGACAATAATGTCCATCATGCCAGCCATCCAAATAATAAATAACAAAGGTGAAACATTCCCTTTAAGTCCGGTTGAGTAGTAAACAGACCTACACCATTAAGTATACTCTCCCAATGACGTCATCAAGCCGGCTGCACCGCCCGCCACTTGTTCAGGCTCGTCACACTACCTACAGTGTTGTGTACGGGAGTGTGACGCCTGCCCTGCCAGGGGTGCGGCTAATTATCGAGTGGGACATTGCGATTTTTTGCAAGGCCACACAGCAGTTGAGAGGCGCGCGCTATTTGGCTCGGGGCTCCTCCGCGCGGAGAAACGGGATGCGATCCGAGCCGCGGATGCGGCCGGTGCCGACTGCCGCGTGCAATGAACCCTGTACGCCGTAGGAATTTGGCTGGGTTAGGTGAAAAAAGGTATTGGATCGTCACGAGATAATTAAACGACCAGTCTTTTGAAAGCAGTTGCATCCAATTTGGTTTGACAGAATTGGAGATATAACTTCCCGAAAATGGGTCACAGTCCCTTTAACCCTCGCCCGGGTAGGGCAAAATCACTACGTGTTCGGGTAGGGGGGGGGGGGGGGTGGTAGGTATGACCCCCTTATAGTTTCGCCCCTAATTGAGCTAGAGCTTCGATTCAAAGACGAGCGTGTTTCTTGTGACGAGAGGAAGCCGTTGATATCCGATTTTAAGGTATTGGGTCATTAGGTGACCTCTGAGGTCATGCCAAAGACAAAAAAGTCATCATAATTGTAAATGCGTATAAATCGAATTTTATTGAGCTAGAATCGTGAATGAGCATATCATAATGCTTAATGGGTTCCCAATTCGTAATCGGCGTCACAAAATGTCCTAACAACAGCCAAATTCCAAAAAGATCATGTCAGGTCATCTGAGGTCAGTGACCTCGGTTGAGCTGTGGAAGCGCATGACCCCAGTGGAACATATACTTATGTGTGAATTTGGGATATACTTATGTATATCCCAAATTCGAAATTAGCGTCACAAAATGTCCTAGAAACTGCCAGAAGCCCCAAAAAGCCATCTGAGGTCATCGGAGGTCAATGACCTCAGTTGACCTCTGAAAAGGTCACAATCTCAGTGGAAACCACAACTGTCACCTGGAAACACCTGTGCATATGCTCCCAAACAACAGACACTCGAAAACTGTTACAAGCATTGATACTACGGGACGCCAGTTGCGCCTGACATGACCTTGAGAAACAGGTCATAGGTCACTGGTCATGTGGGTTAGAAATTCAAAATTTCCAAAGTATGTGGAATTTTTCAAAAGAAGGGTACTGAAAGTTTCATCGCAATCGGTTGGAAATTACGCGAGTTATTCCAGAAAAACCGAGGGGGGTGGCATCCACCCTCCCTACCCGGGCGAGGGTTAAGGGACTGTCCCACCTTTTTTAAAGGGGTTGAATCACACTTAATTGTATGTCTACATGTCAGGCGAGGTAAACTGGACATGTTCGTGAACTTTTTTCCCGAAAAATGCTTATCTTGGAAGATTTTAGTTTTTTTAAGCGGAAAAGCTTTTAGTTTTAAGCGGAAAGTTGGGTTGGTGACGTCATATTTTTTTTTAAATAACAGGGAAATCCTTTGTGCTGCCAAATGTATGACACATTTTTTGTCGACATCTATTGCGCAGAAAAAGCGAACCACCCGGTGTCTAGGTCAGAGGCGCACACATGGGGGGGGGGGGCACACGGGCCTGTGCCCCCTTACGAAATGCGGGGCCCTCCTGAGTCGGCCCCTGTCCTTTGAGTCGGCCCCTGATTGGTTGTAATTTTTGTTTGGCATATTTTGTGGAAATTTTCGTGTTTTTTTGGGGTCAATTAAAACAAAAATCCGATGTAGCCATTTTGAAGTCCTGTTTGGCACACGGGACCGTGGCCACTTACGAAGTGCGGGCCCCTATGAGGCCCGCACTTCGCACAGGCCGCGGTGGGCCCCTGTCCGGTTGTATTTTATATATATATATATATATATATATATATATATATATATATATATATATATATATATATATATATATATATATATATATATATATATATATATATATATATATATATATATATATATATATATATATATATATATATGTATATGTATATGTATATGTATATGTATATGTATATGTATATGTATATGTATATGTATATGTATATGTATATGTATATGTATATGTATATGTATATGTATATGTATATGTATATGTATATGTATATGTATATGTATATGTATATGTATATGTATATGTATATGTATATGTATATGTATATGTATATGTATATGTATATGTATATGTATATGTATATGTATATGTATATGTATATGTATATGTATATGTATATGTATATGTATATGTATATGTATATGTATATGTATATGTATATGTATATGTATATGTATATGTATATGTATATGTATATGTATATGTATATGTATATGTATATGTATATGTATATGTATATGTATATGTATATGTATATGTATATGTATATGTATATGTATATGTATATGTATATGTATATGTATATGTATATGTATATGTATATGTATATGTATATGTATATGTATATGTATATGTATATGTATATGTATATGTATATGTATATGTATATGTATATGTATATGTATATGTATATGTATATGTATATGTATATGTATATGTATATGTATATGTATATGTATATGTATATGTATATGTATATGTATATGTATATGTATATGTATATGTATATGTATATGTATATGTATATGTATATGTATATGTATATGTATATGTATATGTATATGTATATGTATATGTATATGTATATGTATATGTATATGTATATGTATATGTATATGTATATGTATATGTATATGTATATGTATATGTATATGTATATGTATATGTATATGTATATGTATATGTATATGTATATGTATATGTATATGTATATGTATATGTATATGTATATGTATATGTATATGTATATGTATATGTATATGTATATGTATATGTATATGTATATGTATATGTATATGTATATGTATATGTATATGTATATGTATATGTATATGTATATGTATATGTATATGTATATGTATATGTATATGTATATGTATATGTATATGTATATGTATATGTATATGTATATGTATATGTATATGTATATGTATATGTATATGTATATGTATATGTATATGTATATGTATATGTATATGTATATGTATATGTATATGTATATGTATATGTATATGTATATGTATATGTATATGTATATGTATATGTATATGTATATGTATATGTATATGTATATGTATATGTATATGTATATGTATATGTATATGTATATGTATATGTATATGTATATGTATATGTATATGTATATGTATATGTATATGTATATGTATATGTATATGTATATGTATATGTATATGTATATGTATATGTATATGTATATGTATATGTATATGTATATGTATATGTATATGTATATGTATATGTATATGTATATGTATATGTATATGTATATGTATATGTATATGTATATGTATATGTATATGTATATGTATATGTATATGTATATGTATATGTATATGTATATGTATATGTATATGTATATGTATATGTATATGTATATGTATATGTATATGTATATGTATATGTATATGTATATGTATATGTATATGTATATGTATATGTATATGTATATGTATATGTATATGTATATGTATATGTATATGTATATGTATATGTATATGTATATGTATATGTATATGTATATGTATATGTATATGTATATGTATATGTATATGTATATGTATATGTATATGTATATGTATATGTATATGTATATGTATATGTATATGTATATGTATATGTATATGTATATGTATATGTATATGTATATGTATATGTATATGTATATGTATATGTATATGTATATGTATATGTATATGTATATGTATATGTATATGTATATGTATATGTATATGTATATGTATATGTATATGTATATGTATATGTATATGTATATGTATATGTATATGTATATGTATATGTATATGTATATGTATATGTATATGTATATGTATATGTATATGTATATGTATATGTATATGTATATGTATATGTATATGTATATGTATATGTATATGTATATGTATATGTATATGTATATGTATATGTATATGTATATGTATATGTATATGTATATGTATATGTATATGTATATGTATATGTATATGTATATGTATATGTATATGTATATGTATATGTATATGTATATGTATATGTATATGTATATGTATATGTATATGTATATGTATATGTATATGTATATGTATATGTATATGTATATGTATATGTATATGTATATGTATATGTATATGTATATGTATATGTATATGTATATGTATATGTATATGTATATGTATATGTATATGTATATGTATATGTATATGTATATGTATATGTATATGTATATGTATATGTATATGTATATGTATATGTATATGTATATGTATATGTATATGTATATGTATATGTATATGTATATGTATATGTATATGTATATGTATATGTATATGTATATGTATATGTATATGTATATGTATATGTATATGTATATGTATATGTATATGTATATGTATATGTATATGTATATGTATATGTATATGTATATGTATATGTATATGTATATGTATATGTATATGTATATGTATATGTATATGTATATGTATATGTATATGTATATGTATATGTATATGTATATGTATATGTATATGTATATGTATATGTATATGTATATGTATATGTATATGTATATGTATATGTATATGTATATGTATATGTATATGTATATGTATATGTATATGTATATGTATATGTATATGTATATGTATATGTATATGTATATGTATATGTATATGTATATGTATATGTATATGTATATGTATATGTATATGTATATGTATATGTATATGTATATGTATATGTATATGTATATGTATATGTATATGTATATGTATATGTATATGTATATGTATATGTATATGTATATGTATATGTATATGTATATGTATATGTATATGTATATGTATATGTATATGTATATGTATATGTATATGTATATGTATATGTATATGTAAGTATTGTATATGTATATGTATATGTATATGTATATGTATATGTATATGTATATGTATATGTATATGTATATGTATATGTATATGTATATGTATATGTATATGTATATGTATATGTATATGTATATGTATATGTATATGTATATGTATATGTATATGTATATGTATATGTATATGTATATGTATATGTATATGTATATGTATATGTATATGTATATGTATATGTATATGTATATGTATATGTATATGTATATGTATATGTATATGTATATGTATATGTATATGTATATGTATATGTATATGTATATGTATATGTATATGTATATGTATATGTATATGTATATGTATATGTATATGTATATGTATATGTATATGTATATGTATATGTATATGTATATGTATATGTATATGTATATGTATATGTATATGTATATGTATATGTATATGTATATGTATATGTATATGTATATGTATATGTATATGTATATGTATATGTATATGTATATGTATATGTATATGTATATGTATATGTATATGTATATGTATATGTATATGTATATGTATATGTATATGTATATGTATATGTATATGTATATGTATATGTATATGTATATGTATATGTATATGTATATGTATATGTATATGTATATGTATATGTATATGTATATGTATATGTATATGTATATGTATATGTATATGTATATGTATATGTATATGTATATGTATATGTATATGTATATGTATATGTATATGTATATGTATATGTATATGTATATGTATATGTATATGTATATGTATATGTATATGTATATGTATATGTATATGTATATGTATATGTATATGTATATGTATATGTATATGTATATGTATATGTATATGTATATGTATATGTATATGTATATGTATATGTATATGTATATGTATATGTATATGTATATGTATATGTATATGTATATGTATATGTATATGTATATGTATATGTATATGTATATGTATATGTATATGTATATGTATATGTATATGTATATGTATATGTATATGTATATGTATATGTATATGTATATGTATATGTATATGTATATGTATATGTATATGTATATGTATATGTATATGTATATGTATATGTATATGTATATGTATATGTATATGTATATGTATATGTATATGTATATGTATATGTATATGTATATGTATATGTATATGTATATGTATATGTATATGTATATGTATATGTATATGTATATGTATATGTATATGTATATATATATATATATATATATATATATATATATATATATATATATATATATATATATATATATATATATATATATATATATATATATATATATATATATATATATATATATATATATAAAGAACACAAATCCGGATGTATTTTTTACAAATCAAAAGTGAAAGTTTTATTTTCATCAGAAGGGGTCCATCGCGAAAATATAGAAAGCGATGTTATCGCGAAAATGTGTAACGGGTCGAAGGTCTAAGGAGACAAAATATAAATATATAAAATAAGACACTAAGTGTACCTCATACCAGTCCCACAAGTGGGACACACTGGCTCATGCCACTAGCCCGTGCGCGACGGAAGGTATTTTCTGATGGGGGGCAAAGAATCCCAGGGGAACCCGTCGGCCAAAGCCCCCCCCCCCCCCCCACAACAAAATGGCCCGAAATCGTATCTTCTCGGATGTAGGCCATTATATTTTGCAATGGTCGCAAAAAAAAAAACACCTGACATGCCCATGTTGAAGTCGCAGGCCTTCCGAGGGCCCCCTCAGGCCTACCAAAGCCCCCCAGGCCGACTGAGGGCCTTCTGTCGGTCTTAGTGAGCCCCTCAGGCTGGCTGGGAGCACCTCGGGGCCTTCGGTCATTTTATCAAAAATAACAAGATCGAACGAACTTTTTGGAGGGGGGGGGGGGGGCAAAACCATATGTTTTCCCCCAACTTCTTGAGTGCTCCTCAGTGTTGGATTTTTCATTTCATGACCTGGTCCCGGGGAGTAAAAATCCATAGGTGGAGAGTAAAATGGTATTGTCAGGCAAGTTAAGATTTTCATTTTTGTTTTAATTATTTTACTTGGAAAGTAAAAAATCCTGATTTGTAATAGATATTGAATCCTTGTGAGGAAAATTGAATTATATTTGAACTACAATGTCAGTAAGATCAGGCGAAAAGAGAGCAAATTTCCTGAACAAATATGAAGAGAGCAAAATTCTTTGGACCCAAAAAGTCCAGAAAATGGCCCAAATTCCAAGGATGGGGGGAGCTCCTGTCCCCTGCCCCCACCTCCGCCGCCCCTGTCCGTCCGCCCCCTTATGAAATGCGTAGACCCTCTATGGTGGGCCCCTGTGCGGTTGTATTTTTTATCAGAAGAAAATTCGGATGCATTTTTCACAAATGAAAAGTGAGTTTTTATTTGCTATTTTCATCTTAGCACACCACGACTGTCCGCAGCCCGTGACGTAATGAGGCAATGTGCATCCGTGAATCCATTCAAGCGTGCGTACTCGGTATCTGGCAAATATTTTCCTTTGAATATTCTCCGCTGGATAATTATCGACGATAATTTTCCCTTCGCGCGTTCGCCATATGCCGGGATATGCTCAAATGGAAAATTAGCCCCGACAGAGTAGTGGTGCGATCGGCAACACGACGAATTCGCCGTAATCACGAAGAATTCGTCGGTGATTCGTCGGACGCCGAATATTTGCTCAGTTTGTGTTCGGAAACACGACGAATCTGCAAACGAGCGAATTCGCCCGACGAATTCGTTCTGTCTGAGCGCGAATTTCCAAACCAGTCGTCGGGAGGGCTAATTTCTTTTGCAGTGTGCCATAATTTTTCACCCCTGTAGCTCAGTTGGGAGAGCGCCGGGCTTCTGACCTCACCCGGTAGTGGCAACCCGGGTTCAAGCCGCTTCGGCTCTCGCTATTTGCCCCTGACTGAGATGGGCCACAGTGGCCGGTGGCAGCGGTCGCATTCAAGGTCAGGGGACGTCAGAGGGCGGGGCGGACCGTGTCCAGGTATGTCGGACACGTAAAACTTTCGCTTCTAAATTCTGCCGGACGCCAGGAATTGCTTGATCGGGTAGTGGTGCCAGGCCCTGCGCAACCAGCTATGCTTAGCGCGGGGCCTGACCTCGGAAATCCAGCCATTCGAAACATTCGGACTAAATTTATTTATAAAAAAATAATAATAATGTCAGCTGCATTATTGCTGTATTGACTGCAGTGTTGCTGAGTACTGACAAATTTCAAAGTACCGTGATTTCTGAAAACAAATAAAATAACCACACAAACCAAGGCCCTATAGCTACACAAACCATGACACGCAGCAGCAGTGACAAAACCGGCAGATAATTTTGTTGTTGCGGAACGCAGGAGACAGCGAATTCGTCGGAGAGCGAATTCGTTGGATTCGTCGGAGAGCGAATTCGTCGTGTTGCCGATCGCACGACGCACCCTAGATATCTACTCTGTCGGGGATAATTTTCGATTGGAAAAATATCGATACATGCAGAGCGTTCGGGTGTCCAGACAATTCTTCGTCCAGCATTTCTTCGTAGCGCATTTCTTCGTCCGCAAATCTTCGTCTAGCGTTTCTTCGTAGAACATTTCTTCGTATCGGCTGCGGATGCGAAGAAATGCGAGACGAAGAAATGCGCGACAAAGAAATGCGGAGACGAAGATTTGCGGACGAAGAAATGCGGACGAGGAAATGCGGACGAAGAAATGCCCGACGAAGAAATGCTGGACGAAGATTTGTCATGGAATCGAGCGTTCGGTATCTGGAAGGATATTATCCATCATTTTTTTTTCTCGTGCGCTGTAAAACACTTAATTAACTCAACTCAGACGTGAAATTGGTATTAGTCAACAGGGAAAAGAAGTTTTAGTTAGTCAAGAAGAAAAGAAAGTTTTTGCACATTTTCCAGGATGGTATTAGTCAACCTTAAAAGCAACAGTAATTACTTGAGAACACAGCAGTCAGCATGTGCAAAAACTCTTAAAAGACAGCAAATGCCGCCAGTGAACGCAGCGGCAGTCAGCTGACTACGACGAAGGGATAATATCCAAGCGACCCTGCTCCCGACATTTTCCTCGATTCTCGTCCGCGACAGAAAATTATCGGGGATGATTTTCCATTTTCCAGATACCGAACGTGATCCTGGATTTTTTTCCCATGATCCCGGAAAATTATCCAACATTTTCCAGATTCCGAACGCACGGCAATTGGCAAATATCTACAAAGCTGTATTTTAGGAAACATGACCCTGTTCGGTAGCAGAGCTTCACAAACATTGTGAAGCTGTCAAACACACTGTCTAGCTACGTAGGGCGGTGGTTTTAACCCTCGCCCTAGGGGGGGGGGGGGGCTGACAGGCCCCCCTGAGGTTTTTCTTGAATAACTTTTGACACATAAGGTGCACCTTGCTGAAATTTTTGGTAGCTTAGTTTACAACAATTATACGTAGTCCGCAAAAATTTAATTGAAATTGGTCAAGAAGTTTGGGAGCTAATAATGTTTTGATGACGTCATGTTGGTAAAAAAATTAGCAATATTGGAAAAATCGTAGAAAACAGAGTTGTAAAGCAAATTGCAAACGCAATTCACCAAAGATGCAAAATGACATTCTCTTTAAAATGGAAATCTTTTATTTTCAAAATTTTGGGTTTTTGACCCCTAAAACAAAAAATGTTTTTTTGGGGGAAAAATCCCCACAAAATCAAAATTTTCGAAGATATTAGAAAAAACGGAATATATGTGAGAGAACTGAGTATGGGCAATACCCATACCAAATTTCAAAGCAATATCTTCATTTTTTACTGAGTGATGACTTCCTAAGTGTAAGAAACTGATGACGTCATTTTTTTAATAACTTTTTTGACATTTTTGGAGAAGATACGAACAAATAATTACTTTTTTTTTGCATTTCTGAGCCAAAACTGGTCTAGGAACATGCCTTTTTATTTACATTTATCAATTTCTAATTTTGAGGTTTTCTGAAGAGCAAAATCGCTGTTCTGGGCGTGGTAAATCCGAGGTCATTCACTTGACCTGGTAGGTCACCCGTTGACCTGAAACCTAAAAATCGCATACTGTTAGATTCCTCTCATGACAGGCAACATGCTGGTTCTTACCGTATTGCTCTAAGTTGATTGGTTTGGAAGTTAACAGGGGGGGGGGGGCCTGCAGGCCCCCCTGAAATTGGTCAGGGGGGTGAAAAAAGCTCCCGTAGGGCGAGGGTTAAGGGGAAATAATGACCCCGTAGGGCGAAGGTGAAAAAAGCTCCCGTAGGGCGAGGGTTAAGGGGAAATAATTACCTTTTCCCACAAAAAAGGACTTATTACTTGAAATCGACAGACGAGATAAAAATATATTGTAAATTCATCACATTTTGCATATAAATTTCCTACCGAAAGATATTTCAAGTTACAGTTGATAAGCGTTCCACACTTTTAACGACCGGTACTTGCAAGTACTTTTGGTCCTCATTAAACTGTGGGCTTTTCCCGTATTGCTTTTTTACACAATGGAGTGGACAACATATTTTGCGTTCTGCTTGTTGCGATTATATGCCCGACGATCCTCTACAATTAACAGCCATTGAATACAAAGGTAACCAAATTAGCAGTCCCCCTTACGAAATGCGGGGCCCTCCTGAGTCGGCCCCTGTCCTCTGATTCGGCCCCTGTTTGGTTTTAATTTTTGTTTGGCACATTTTTTGGAAATTTTCGTGTTTTTTAGGGGATCACTTTTAAAAAAAAGAAAATTCGATATAGCCATTTTGAAGTCCTGTTTGGCACACGCGACCGTGGCCACTTACGAAATGCGGGCCCCTATGAGGCGGCCCGGTGGGCGCCTGTCCGGTTGTATTTTTTTTATATAAAAATTATCACAAATCCGGATGTATTTTTTACAAATCAAAAGTGAAAGTTTTATTTTCATCAGAAGGGGTCCATCGCGAGAATATAGAAAGCGAAGTTATCGCGAAAATGTGTAACGGGTCGAAGGTCTAAGGAGACAAAATATAAATATATAAAATAAGACACGAAGTGCATCTCATACCAGATGCGCACACAAGTGGGACACACTGGCTCATGCCACTGGCCCGTGCGCGACGGAAGGTATTATCGGATGGCGGGGGGGGGGGGCAAAGAAACCCAGGGGACCCCCTCGGCCAAAGCCTCCCCCAACAAAAACATGGCCCGAAATGGTATCTTCTCGGATGTTGGCCATTATATTTTGCAGGGCCTCTAAATGGTCGCAAAAAAACACCGGACAGGCCCATGTTGAAGTCGCAGGCCTTCCGAGGGCCCCCTCAGACCTACCAAAGCCCCCCAGGCCGACTGAGGGCCTTCTGTCGGTCTTAGAGTGCCCCTCAGGCTGGCTGGGAGCACCTCGGGGCCTTCGGTCATTTTATCAAAAAGAAAAAGATCGAACGAACTTTTTGGAAGGGGGGGGGGGGGGCAAAACCATATGTTTTCCCCCAACCTCTTGAGTGCTCTCAGGGAGCTCCTCTCCCCTGTCCCCTCTTCCGCCGCCCCTGTCCGTCCTCGCCCTTATGAAATGCGGAGACTCTCTATGGTGGGGCCCCTGTGCGGTTGTATTTTTATCAGAAGAAAATTCGGATGCATTTTTCACAAATGAAAAGTGAGTTTTTATTTGCTATTTTCATCTTAGCACACCACGACTGTCCGCAGCCCGTGACGTAATGAGGCAATGTGCATCCGTGAATCCATTCAAGTGTGCGTACTCGGTATCTGGCAAATGTTTTCCTTTGGATATTCTCCGCTGGATAATTATCGACGATAATTTTCCCTTCGCGCGTTCGCCATATGCCGGCATATGCTAAAATGGAAAATTAGCCCCGACAGAGTAGGGGTTGCGTTCGGTAACACGACGAATTCGCCGTAATCACGACGAATTCGTCGGTGATTCGTCGGACGCCGAATATTTGCTCAGTTTGTGTTCGGCAACACGACGAATCTGCAAACGAGCGAATTCGCCCGACCAATTCGCTCTGTCTGAGCGCAAATTTCCGAACCAGTCGTCGGGAGGGCTAATTTCTTTTGCAGTGTGCCATAATTTTTCGCCCCTGTAGCTCAGTTGGGAGAGCGCCGAGCTTCTGACCTCACCCGGTAGTGGCAGCCCGGGTTCGAGCCACTTCGGCTCTCGCTATTTGCCCCTGACTGGGATGGGCCACAGTGGCCGGTGGCAGCGATCGCACTCAAGGCCAGGTGACGTCAGAGGGCGGGGCGGACCGTGTCCAGGTATGTCGGACACGTACAACTTTCGCTTCTAAATTCTTCCGGACGCCAGTAATTGCTTGATCGGGTGGTGGTGCCAGGCCCTGCGCAACAAGCTATGCTTAGCGCGGGGCCTGACCTCGGAAATCCAGCCATTCGAAACATTCGGACTAAGTTTATTAAAAAGAATAATAAATAATGTCATCTGCATTATTGCTGTATTGACTGCAGTGTTGCTGAGTACTGACAAATTTCAAAGTACCGTGGTTTCTGAAAACAAGTAAAATAACCACACAAACCAAGGCCCTATAACCACACAAACCATGACACGGCGCAGCAGTGACACAACCGGCGGATAATTTTGTTGTTGCGGAACGCAGGAGACAGCGAATTCG
>JAXIVJ010013665.1:0-17500 GCA_036785665.1 Chirona hameri
ACTGTACGGCCTGCAGCTTCACAGCGACGTGCCTCTGATTCGTCTACTGGATTCCTCAGGATGGTTTATCACATTGTAGACGGGTGGACGTTCTGTACCATCGTGGAACTGAAGCTGGCCCTGTGGAGCATGCTCTTCGGCAGAACGCGCGCAGCTCTGGACGTGGCACATGTGAACCAGGGGTGTTGGTTCCTATTCAGTTGGGGGGCTTCAGCCCCCAACTTTGACGAAGAAGTGGGTCAAATCCGGGGAGAAATCTGCATTTTGTGGATTTTGATGGTACTGTAACGGGTTTTCGCTTCTGCATGGTTCTGCCATTTTGTGTAGCATTGCAACATTTTTTGAAATTTTTGAAAACTCTTTCTCTGGTTAATTTTGGGCCGCTGAATGGAATGACATAAATTTTGAGGCTCTCTGGCTTAATCTGCAACAATTAGAACTGCTTGCAACAATTGTCAACAATTTGCAACATTATTAAAATTTTGCTCACGATTATCTCAAAGACTCCTGATCTCAAGTGGTTAAAATGCAGAATCGAGCTCAACCTGTACATACATTTTTATTTTGGAGGCAGGTCAATCATCGGCGAGCACATAGGTCGCTGCACGGTTAGGGTGGGGGTGGTGAAATTTAGCGAGTTAATCGGGAATTGGTCCGGTGGAATAAGGTCCGGGTTTCCTTGTCTGTGAGCCGGCACCAATGGCCCTCTGGCTCCTCTTTACATAATTTCACCAACGGCTTGTCTCTCAGATTATCACACCGTGAGTTCTGTGATCGGTTCCATGTATATTCTGCATACCCAGTGCAACGCTACGCTGAGGACGAACTCCCACTGGAACTAACACATTCATACATCCTTTCACTCAGACTCTCCCCAGACATTCACTCAATCATCAATATCTTTGATACTTTGCAATAAACTGTCAGGTTCGTCTTCCTGACCCCTCCCTCTTTTCCTATCCCCACCAGTGGTGCGTAGTGTTACACAGGGAACGCACCAGGGTAACAGCTGGTTCACTGAGCGAATTTCGTCTCCGATGTACTCAGCTCTTCACTATGGATAACTTTCCACTCTAACTATTAAATCCACCAAATGAAAATATGAATAACCTCACACATGCTTTTCTGTCTGGGTCCATTCCTGCCGCACACTGCTGCTGGGATCCTCGACTTACTGCGGTTTCCGTGGTGCCCCAATCGCCAATCCACGCCACCTCAGCACCCTGACTCCTACGGCATTTATCTGAGGTGGATGGCCATTCCGGCCCACACGTCGCCACCCCCAGCACCCTGACTCCTCCTACGGCATTTATCTGGGGCGGATGGCCATTCCGGCCCGCACACGTCGCCACCCCAGCACCCTGACTCCTCCTACGGCATTTATCTGGGGCGGATGGCCATTCCGGCCCGCACACGTCACCACCTCAGCACCCTGACTCCTCCTACGGCATTTACCTGAGGCGGATGGCCATTCTGGCCCTCACACGTCGCCACCCCAGCACCCTGACTCCTCCTACGGCATTTATCTGGGGCGGATGGCCATTCTGGCCCGCACACGTCGCCACCCCAGCACCCTGACTCCTCCTACGGCATTTATCTGGGGCGGATGGCCATTCCGGCCCGCACACGTCACCACCTCAGCACCCTGACTCCTCCTACGGTATTTACCTGAGGCGGATGGCCATTCTGGCCCTCACACGTCGCCACCCCAGCACCCTGACTCCTCCTACGGCATTATCTGGGGCGGATGGCCATTCCGGCCCGCATACGTCACCACCTCAGCACCCTGACTCCTCCTACGGCATTTATCTGAGGCGGATGGCCATTCTGGCCCTCACACGTCGCCACCCCAGCACCCTGACTTCTCCTACGGCATTTATCTGGGGCGGATGGCCATTCCGGCCCGCACACGTCACCACCTCAGCACCCTGACTCCTCCTACGGCATTTATCTGAAGCGGATGGCCATTCTGGCCCTCATACGTCGCCACCCCAGCACCCTGACTCCTCCTACGGCATTTATCTGGGGCGGATGGCCATTCCGGCCCGCACACGTCACCACCTCAGCACCCTGACTCCTCCTACGGCATTTACCTGAGGCGGATGGCCATTCTGGCCCTCACACGTCGCCACCCCAGCACCCTGACTTCTCCTACGGCATTTATCTGAGGCGGATGGCCATTCCGGCCCGTACACGTCACCACCTCAGCACCCTGACTCCTCCTACGGCATTTACCTGAGGCGGATGGCCCTTCTGGCCCTCACACGTCGCCACCCCAGCACCTGACTCCTCCTACGGCATTTATCTGGGGCGGATGGCCATTCGGACCGCACACGTCACCACCTCAGCACCCTGACTCCTCCTACGGCATTTACCTGAGGCGGATGGCCATTCTGGCCCTCCTGGTTTCCCAGAACCTGGCGTTACCGGACTCTTTCGAGTGCCCGCCAGTATTTCGCGACTTATGGCGCGCGATCCAGCTCACTTCTTGGCATCGCGGAATGGACCCAAAAAAAAAACAATCTCATCATCATCTAACTCCCATTCTCCTGGAAACACAACTTTCTCCTTCCGAACTAAATATTCCCACCGAAACCGATCTATACATCTGAGACCTTTGCCATCTTTTGTTAAAAGGGTCTCCTCTTAGTTGAATTCCCATTCAACTCCACCCCCTTTCCCCCCATCACCCGTTGTGCAGCAGACCGTGTCGGCAGGCATATTACGCACAGGGGCGCGGCTACGTATTGTCTAGGCCTCCTCACAATCTTGTCTATTATTTCCCACTGTCAGTTTACACCATGCTGTTATCGTCATACCTCCCTCGTGCGTTGTATCCTATTTGCACCGGCTCCACGCGCACGGTTGTCTCTGGGCGTGCGTCTGCACGTTTGTATGTAGTGTACGTACAGTATGCATGCATGATTCCAAGTATGTGTATGTATGCCTGTATGCCTGTATGCCTGTATGCCTGTATGCCTGTATGCCTGTATGCCTGTATGCCTGTATGCCTGTATGCCTGTATGCCTGTATGCCTGTATGCCTGTATGCCTGTATGCCTGTATGCCTGTATGCCTGTATGCCTGTATGCCTGTATGCCTGTATGCCTGTATGCCTGTACGCCTGTACGCCTGTACGCCTGTACGCCTGTACGCCTGTACGCCTGTACGCCTGTACGCCTGTACGCCTGTACGCCTGTACGCCTGTACGCCTGTACGCCTGTACGCCTGTATGCCTGTATGCCTGTATGCCTGTATGCCTGTGTGCCTGTGTGCCTGTGTGCCTGTGTGCCTGTGTGCCTGTGTGCCTGTGTGCCTGTGTGCTTGTATGCCTGTATGCCTGAATGCCTGTATGCCTGTTTGCCTGTATGTTTGAATGTATGTATGTATGTATGTATGTATGTATGTATGTATGTATGTATGTATGTATGTATGTATGTATGTATGTATGTATGTATGTATGTATGTATGTATGTATGTATGTATGTATGTATGTATGTATGTATGTATGTATGTATGTATGTATGTATGTATGTATGTATGTATGTATGTATGTATGTATGTATGTATGTATGTATGTATGTATGTATGTATGTATGTATGTATGTATGTATGTATGTATGTATGTATGTATGTATGTATGTATGTATGTATGTATGTATGTATGTATGTATGTATGTATGTATGTATGTATGTATGTATGTATGTATGTATGTATGTATGTATGTATGTATGTATGTATGTATGTATGTATGTATGTATGTATGCTAAGTGATAAAGGAATTCAAAAATGTGATATATTAAGTACAAACGTTTCAATACATGAGTATCTTGTTCACTGTACAACACAATCGAAGATGATCTGGAATGAAGGAGATACACAAGCAACACATATTGAAAATAATGACTAGTTCCTCATGCTTTTCTCTCTTTGGCGCTTACAGTTAGTTTCGCCGCCGGCATTGCATAAGTAACAAATCCAATTCTAGAATTAAACGTTTCTCTGTTGGCGATGTGCGCAGCTTCTAAAAATTTTCTCGTCTGTTTTTTCATTCCTTTCTCCAGGATCTTGGTTTGACTCCAAACTGGTAGATGCTGACACTTATCTATGTGAAGTACTATTGCATTTGATAGGCTGTGATTCCTCACATCTCGTTGGTGCTCCTTTCTCCGAATTTCTATACCCCTACCCGTTTCTCCTACATATGTCTTGCTGCAACCGGAACAAGGAATTTCATATACCACGCTCTTCCCTTCGTTTGTTTTCTTAACGCTTTTCTTTAACATATCTCCAATTTTCTTGCCCGACGTCATGGCTACTCTGACTCCTACGGACTCCAACTTCTTCGCGATCACGACGCCTGGTTTTGAGTATGGAGCAGAAATGACCATAGTATTGCCATTCTTCTCGGTTTTCTTCTTAGGTCTTTTCCAAATCTCTTCTGCCTTCTTCTTTAACCTGATCAGCAATCCCTTCGGATATTTAAGCCTAGTGAAAGTTTGAACAATATGCTCTATCTCTTCTGTCAAGTATTCTTCATCGCAAATTCGGAAAGCTCTCAGAAAGAAGCCTATGACTACCCCACTTTTGACACGTTCGCTATGGCCGGAATAGTAATGAACATAGTCTTCCTTGTTTGTAGGTTTTCTATATACTTTGAACTTGAATTTCGCTTCTACTCTCACAATACTTGTATCCAAAAATGGCAAGGATCCATTTTTCTCATGTTCAACGGTGAACTGCACTTTTGAATTTACTTTATTCAACAAATCTACCTTCTCTTCTAGATTTGTTTCTTTAGGAACTATCACCAAGACATCATCCACGTATCTCAGCCAAATACTTTCTCTTCCCATGATACGCAGGAATTTTTTCTCTTCTAAGCTTTCCATGAACAAGTTTGCTGCCAATGGGCTCAGCGGTGAGCCCATAGCCAGGCCACTGTGTTGGAGGTACTCGTGTCCGTTGAATTTAAAACAACCGAACTGCATGCACAGCTTCACCAGATCCATATAATCATCTTTTGGTAGAGGAAGGTAGGAAAATATCTTTTGGTAGGAAAATAATGACTAGCATGAGGAACTAGTCATTATTTTCAATATGTGTTGCTTGTGTATCTCTTTCATTCCAGATCATCTTCGATTGTGTTGTACAGTGAACAAGATACTCATGTATTGAAACGTTTGTACTTAATATATCACATTTTTGAATTCCTTTATCACTTAGCATATCCGTCATGGAATCTCAACGTATGTATGTATGTATGTATGTATGTATGTATGTATGTATGTATGTATGTATGTATGTATGTATGTATGTATGTATGTATGTATGTATGTATGTATGTATGTATGTATGTATGTATTTATGTATGTATATATGTATTTATCTTATAACTGTTAGCGTGAAGAAGCGTCGCCGGCGTGATACCATTTGTAGTGTATTTGTGGAGTGTGTTTAGTTTATGCTGTGTAGTGTATATTGTGTAGTGTATATTGTGTAGTGTATATTGTGTAGGGTATATTGTGTAGTGTATATTGTGTAGTGTATATTGTGTAGTGTATTGTGTAGTGTGCATTGTGTACTGTATTTTGTGACTATAGTGTACCACGGGTCGTGTTTCTGTAATTGGTAATCGGTACTCAGTACTCGGTACTCGATACTCAGTACTCAGTACTCAGTACTCAGTACTCGGCACTTGGTACTCGGTACTCGGCACTCGGCACTCGGCACCTTGTACTCGGTACTCGGCACTCGGTACTCGACACTCGGTACTCGGTACTCGTTACTCAGGAATGGGTACTCAGTAATCGGTACTCACTACTCGGTACTCGGTACTCGGTTACTCGGTTATCGGTACTCGGTACTTGGTACGCGGTACTCGGTACTCGGCACTCGGTACTCGGTACTCGGTACTCGGTACTTGGTACTCGGTACACGGTACTAGGTACTCGGTAATCGGTACACGTTACTCGGTACTCGGTACTCGGTACACGGTACTCGGTACTCGGTACACGGTACTCGGTACTCGGTACTCGGTACTCGGTACTCGGTACTCGGTACTCGGTACTCGGTACTCGGTACTCGGTACTCGGTACTCGGTACTCGGTACTCGGTACTTGGTACTTGGTACACGGTACTCGGTACTCGGTACTCGGTACTCGATACTCGGTACTGGGTACTCGGCACTCGGTACTCGGTACGGACACCTGGTACTTGGTGCTCAGTACTTTTCTGTATGTACAACAACTGTCCCACCTGAGCGAAATCCACGGGTTTTCCCCTCGTAAGGCTAGCGTCTGACCGTCTGGCCGGACCCTCTCGTCCAGGGGAGGGGTTCATGACGTCATGTGTTTTGGGATCGGGCGCGTGGGGTCAGTGTCCCAGCGGTCGGTAGCGGTGATCGGTGACGCTGGCCGTGTGGACACTTGTGCGAATTTTTCATGACAGCGATTTTATTCTGGCGTTAATTTTTACAGCGAGATGAACAGGGACGAAATTGTACATGACCGTGATTTGTATCATACCGCCATATCTTTCCATAGAGCAAACAACCATCCCATAATTTCGCGCTTGTTAAGGAGACAGTTAACTGCGAGAATCGTAAACATTCCAACACAGCCTTCCTCACTTTCATTTTCCTTGGGAAATATTTACTTTACTCAGTTAGCTTTGAACTTAATGAAAATAACGTTGCTTAACAAAATTAAATTAAAAGTCTTGCAATTATCGGCGGCTTAGGGCTGTGTGGAAACAATATTAGCACATACTCGACAATTCGTCAATAAGACCTGTTTATCAAAATCCTCACGACACAATCCCTAAATGATCTGTTTGTATATGCCGAAACGTTGAAATGATGACCCTGTCATCAACCGATCCTGACATCAAAGATTGCGTAAAAAGGCTTACAGATTAAATTGCGAATTAACCACAGTGAAGTTAATTTGACCGGATTTGAAAATGTCACCAATCAGACCAAATAATCAACCGAACCGGATAATTGAATGGCAAGGTTAAGAAAAAATATCGGTCACCCTGTCTGCTGGCAATCGGGTTAGCCATTCCTGAAAATTTTCAGTACGGGTATTTCACATAATTATCACGTCACTCGGGTTTTACCAGAAACAGTTGGCCTTCAATATATCAGTAAACATTGTTCACCAAAATAAACATTAAACCTCGGAACCTTGAATTGAGTATTTCATCACATCTAGCCGCAAAAATTACATTACCCTGCCTTGGAAGCATTGAAGTCACATCATCGCTTGTCCCTACATATATATTTTTACGTTAACATTACTAATTATATTACGTGACTTCCCCTCAAGCTAGCGCTCCATCTCATTGATATTCCTTCCCCAATCCATCTTTCAGTCACATTCCGAATTAGAGTACTAGGTAATTCACACAAGGCTATATTTACAGAAAATTGTGCACCGATAGTCCAAGTTAATTGTCTCGTGAATACAATATCATTCGTCTTATAGGCAGCAGTTCGAATAGAGTCAACAAAATTCAGCCAGTCACATCAGTCACATCAGTTTGAACAGTCAACCAGTCAAATAAATCCCATCGGCGACCACCACCAGCATTGGCACAAGCTCCATAATCGGTTGCATTTAAAGCACGAGAGTTATAAAAGACGCAAACATAAACGTCCAAACCATATCAGAGTTTTGATTTACGTTAGAAGTTATAACTAGTCAGGCAATCAATATATGATAATTTTTCAACCATACACATACTCGCGTAGGCATAATTAAGAATATCGTGACTACATGACCAAACAAATGCCCAAATAGCATGGGAGTTCAATGAGAGAAGAACAAAACGACGAAGAAGAAGAAAAAAACCGGCCGAAACACTGTGCAAATTAAATTTGTATGGTGTTCAGATGCACAACAAATTAACTGACCATGGATTATAAGGAGCGTATAAGGATTGTACAGACTTTCCGACCTTACTTGATGTGAAATGCGGCTACTTTCTCCAGCAGGAAATTTATAGAACTAAACAACAGCAAATCTTGAAGGCTGACTTGTGATGGTCCTTGACGCGGCTTCTCTGAGACTAAGGCTCGCGGCGAGGAGCCGCGGCCCCAGCCTGCTTCCGTCCCTACTCACTGCCCCATCTTGTCTCCTCTGAGACTGAGGCTCGCGGCGAGGAACCGCGGCCCCAGCCTGCTTCCGTCCCTGCTCACTGCCGAACTCTGTTCCTCTGAAACTTACTTGGACTGTTTGGAGGCCTGGGCGCACTATCGGCAATTTGAAGATCGGTCCCGTCCTTGCTGCTCTGCTGTTCGATCTGCCGACCCTTCACCCCTCTTGCAGGCCCTTTTATCAACTTTTTGCTTGAAAAATCAGGTCAGTTGCCAGATTGGCGCCTTGCTGCCGTGATTTTTTCTCCACTCGGTTTTAATTTCCGATTCCCTTTTGCTGTCCTGTCATTGGTCCTTCTCACCCGGCTGCAACGGCCTGTGGATGCCTGCGGCGGCCGGAACTGCTGTCTACAGCGGCCCAGAGGCGGAGCTTGCTGCCGTGATCTGGGTCAGGATCCTGCGCAGAGGCTTCTGCCGAGCGCCGTACGTGACCCGGGCCGCTGGCCGGCGCTCACGCTTAATGGCGCCGCGCAGCTGCTGTTATGGTGTCCTTTAATAGGCCTGGTGCCTTAATAGCGACACCCTGGCGGTACACAGGTCGGAACGAGGGTATTTGTTGCCTGCGTGGGGGGCTTCAGCCGGCGTCTCCACTGTTGAAGTGTTTGGTGTGCACACGGCCGCCGTTCCTTCCATGTTCAATTTTAAAATTACACATAGCTTTTGCTTTTAGAATGTTTCTATTCTTCTGCTTATCTCTATACTTTCTTCTTTTTCCCTCTGTTTCTTTTGGACAATTTAAAATGTATCTCGCTACAGTATTTTAACCCTATTTGTAACAGGCTCCTGGCTACCCCTATTTGTAACAGGGGGGGGGGGCGGATTCCGCCCCCAGGAGATCTCGAGATCTACCCGTCCAATTTTCAAAAATGAAACTGTGTTTGGTTCCCCTCAACACGATCTACATGTATAAATAATAATAAATAAAAAAAAATGTGATAGGGGCAACAGGGGGGCAAAAACTACAAATTTTAGTGGTATTTTGATCCAACATAGTTTGCATGTTTATCGACTGATTTTAACACAACTAATAGGAATCGATAGAGATTGAATTGGAAATTGATATATGACGGTGACGTTTGAAAAATCAAAAATCATAGGCGTGTGCAGGTCACTCAATATGGGGGTGAAGTAAATGCGTAATACAACCATTTTTTAATGTTGTTTTTTTGATAAATGAAATGGTAGGTGATTGAGACATTAGACAAACAGTTATAAATCATATTTTTTGCAATATGCGGTACCAGGTTAGTGAAAAAGGGGGTAAAATTGGGAAAAAGTATTAACCGCAGACAAGTTGCTACCCAATACTATATATATGTTACTGATTATAGATAGTTCCTTTTTGCATGTTGTACTTCATCATAGGCGTATCCAGGATCCAAACTGGGGCGGCGCAAGACCTTTTGATAAGTATATTATCCGCTATTATGATACTAACTAGTCAACAGTGACTATTTCACTTACAACTTTAATTAACATTGCTTACCCCCCTTTTTACCCACCTGGACTCGCCTATTATCTTATAATCGTTCGTAGAGTAGCCTGTGGTGCGTGTTTCATCCGAAAACTGCAATATGTTATGTCATTGTACGACCATGCCTCTTAGTTTCCTTGCAATAATATGACCCCCTTTCTTCCATTCCTGAGCGCGCCTCTGCAAAAAATGACTTTATTTCCTATTCTGGTCTCATATGTGCCTATATTATTATAAGCTAAACGTATATTGCGCCGTTATCGCTGGCATATCGTCATCACTATGCGAGTCACCCCCCTTTTCATGTTTCTGAACCCGCCCCTGAAACTCTATATGTAATAAATTATGCAAATAATGGAAGCAGAAGCTATCTTTTACATCTTGATAGCTATAAATGCCCCTTACATTGCTTTATTGGCTTCCCGCCAAGCATTGAATACTTCCTGGAACCCCCCCCCCCCCTTTTCAAGCCCCTGAAACCGCCTCTGCAATGCAATTTTTATGATATTTCATTAACATCAACTAATTTGCACTTGTTGCAATCACTGTAAGCCGATGTAACTTCTTCATACTTGATGCAGTTAGGAAGAAACCGTGAAGGTCGCATTTCCGTATTATCGCCAAATGTCGCCTCCGAACCCACCCAAAACTGTGCCCTGGAACCGCCTCTGTTCAGGTTAAGAACTTAAAACTTTGCCTCCAAATGCGGAGTTCAATTCTATGAAAAGTCCCAAAATTTAATGGGCCTGCTCCCAGCCGTTCTGGAGATATCTGCGAAAAACATGAGGGGGGGGGGGATTCCGCCCTCCCCCCTCATGTTTTTCGCAGATATCTCCAGAACGGCTAGGAGCAGGCCCATGAAATTTTAGGAATTTTCATATTATTGACTCCGCATTTGCAGACAAAATTTTGAGTTCTTAACCTGAACAGAGGCGGTTCCAGGGCACAGTTTTGGGTGGGTTCGGAGGCGACATTTGGCGATAATACGGAAAAGCGATCTTCACGGTTTCTTCCTAACTGCCTCAAGTATGAAGGAGTTACATCGGTTTACGGTGATTGCAACAAGTGCAAATTAGTTGATGTTAATGAAATATCATAAAAATTGCATGGCAGAGGCGGTTTCAGGGGCTGAAAAGGGGGGTTTCCAGGAAGCATTCAATGCTTGGCAGGAAGCCAATAGAGCAATGTAAGGGGCATTTATAGCTATCTAGATGTAAAAGATAGCTTCTGCTTCCATTATTTGCATAATTTATTACATATAGAGTTGCAGGGGCGTGTTCAGGCACATGAAAAGGGGGGTGACTGGCATGGAGATGACGATATGTCAGCGATAACGGCGTAATAGACGTTTATATTATAATGATATGTGCACATATGAGGCCAGAAAAGGGAATAAAGTCATTTTTTGCAGAGGCGCGCTCAGGAATGGAAGAAAGGGGGTCATATTATTGCAAGGAAACTAAGAGGCATGGGCGTACAATGACATAACATACTGCAGTTTTCGGATGAAACACGCACCACAGGCTACTCTACGAACGATTATAAGATAATAGGTGAGTCCAGGTGGGTAAAAAGGGGGGTAAGCAATGTTAATTGAAGTTGTAAGTGAAATAGTCACTGTTGACTAGTTAGTATCATAATAGCGGATAATATACTTAGAAAAAGGTCTTGCGCCGTCCCAGTTTGGATCCTGGATACGCCTATGATGAAGTACAACATGCAAAAAGGAACTATCTACGATCAGTAACATATTTGTAGTGCTGGGTAGCAACTTATCTGCGGTTAATATTTTTGGTAATTTTACCTCCCTTTTTCACTAACCTGGTACCGCCTATGGCAAAAAAATATTAGTTATAACTGTTTTGTCTAATGTCACAATCACATACCATTTCATTTATCGAAAAGCAACATCAAAAATTGTTTTATTACGCATTTACTTTACCCCCATATTGAGTGACCTGCACACGCCTATGATTTTTGAATTTGCAAACGTCACCGTCATATATCAATTTCCAATTCAATCTCTTTCGATTCCTATTAGTTGTGTTAAAGTCGGTCCATAAACATGAAAGCTATGTTGGATCAAAAATACCACTAAAATTTGTTGTTTTTGCCCCCCTGTTGCCCCCCTATCCAAAATTTAGATTTGTGTGTTATTTATATATGTAGATCGTGTTGAGAGGAACCAAACAACGTTTCATTTTTTTTAATCGGGCGGGTAGATCTCGAGATCTCCGGGGGGGGCGGAATCCGCCCCCCCCCCCTGTTACAAATAGGGGTAGCCAGGAGCCTGTTACAAATAGGGTTAAAGGGAAATAATGACCTTTTTCCACTAAAATGAAGTTAGCACTTGAAATCGCCAGACGAGATCAAAATATATTGCAAATTCATCACATTTTGCATGAAAACTTTCCTACCGAAAGATATTTCAAGTTAAAGTTGATAAGCGTTCCACACTTTTAACGACCGGTACTTGCACTATTTCTGATCTTTTGACAAGTACTTTTGGTCCTCATCAAACTGCGGGCTTTTCCCGTATTGTTTTTTTACGCAATGGAGTGGAAAATATATTGTGCGTTCTGCTTGTTGTGATTATATGCCCGACGATCTTCTAAAACTAACAGCGATTGGAAAAAGTGGCAATAAAATCGGAAGCTCATCGATGCACATCAACGCGGCATAGTTAGTGGTTGCGACCCTCAATTTTTGAAAATCGATTCATTTGTTTTAAACATTAGGAGTTGTGTATAGTTTGTCTGTGGCTGTATATAACACTATGCTTTATTTTATCATGAAAAATAATAATTTTTCCCAAAAAAACTAACGAACAATAACACAAAACTGGCAATTAAATCAGAAGCTCATCGATGCACATCGACGGCGACCTATTTAGCGTCGGCAATTTGTTTACAAAGTCATTGTCATGCTTCTCGGCGCACTTAACCATCTCGGCGCACTTGGCGAGTTGTTCCTGATTAGTATACCCAAGTCCCGTAGCAGGCTTTGTTAATGACGTCACTGGTGCAATTCTTGTGTAGCATTGCAAAATATATCTGATTTCGAGTTGAAAGCTAGTTAAAGACTTATTCAAATTATTGTTTTTAAGTTTGAATTTTCTTGTTAATCATTATTAAAGGTATTTTATCACTGTATTTCATAGTAGTTGACACTTCAGAAACTTGTGACGTAATAATATTGTATCCAATATGCACTTCCCTCACCTTTGCTATTGTGGCGCAGCGCCGAGTGCTTTGCGAATACTAGCTTGCCTGGGGTTCAATTCATTCCGCTCTTATTTTATTCGAGTTGGTATAGTTTGCATGTTGTTGTTATTCATGACTTATACTGATAGTCAGTCATGCATCACGGATGCTTCACGGACTGCTTCACGGATCAGAGCGCTGCTCGAACGCACGCTAGTAGCGCTTTCGTTCTCCATGGCAACCAGGCGTGAGCCAATGAAAAGCCAGAACGTGTTCCCTTTCTGGCTTTTGATTGGCTGACGCCTGGTTGCCATGGAGAACGAAAGCGCTACTAGCGGGTGTCCGAGCAGCGCTCAGCTTGATCGGAAATGTCACAGAGCCTCCACAAATGCCGCACTCGATGTTAACAATGGTAGGGAAGGACGAATTTGTCAATGACCTTCATGAAGTACACAAGGTACTTGTTTTGTATTTTTTCCAAACTTGCAACTTTGAATTTGGGAATAATTTTATTCAATTCTTAAATGTAAATAAAATAATTTTAAAAACATAACGGTAGCCTAAGAAATTGTTGCTAACAAAATCAAAAGGTCATTATTTCCCTTTAAAGGGAAATAATGACCTTTTAATTTTGTTAGCAACAATTTCTTAGGCTACCGCTATGGTTTTACAATTTTTTTATTTAAATTTAAGAATTAAATAAAATTATTCCCAAATTCGAAGTTGTAAGTTTGGGAAAAATACAAAACAAGTACCTTGTGTACTTCATGAAGGTCATTGACAAATTCGCCCTTCCCTACCATTGTTCACATCGATTGCGGCATTTGTGGAGGCTCTGTGACATTTCCGATCAAACTGAGCGTTGCTCGGACACACGCTAGTAGCGCTTTCTTTCTCCATGGCAACCAGGCGTCAGCCAATCAAAGGCCAGAAAGGGAATACGTTCTGGCTTTTCATTGGCTCACGCCTGGTTGCCATGGAGAACGAAAGCGCTACTAGCAACAACTCGCCACAATGGTTAAGTGCGCCGAGAAGCATGGCAATGCTTTGCAAACAAATCGCCGACGCTAAATAGGTCGCCGTCGATGTGCATCGATGAGCTTCCGATTTAATTGCCAGTTTTGTGTTATTGTTTGTTAGTTTTTGGGGAAAAATTATTATTTTTCATGATAATATAAAGCATAGTGTTATATACAGCCACAGACAAATTATACAATACTCCTAATGTTGAAAACAGATGAATTTATTTTCAAAAATTGAGGGTCGCAACCACTAACTATGCCGCCGTTGATGTGCATCGATGAACTTCCGATTTTATTGCCACTTTTTCCAATCGCTGTTAGTTTTAGAAGATCGCCGGGCATATAATCACAACAAGCAGAACGCGCAATATATTTTCCACTCAATTGCGTAAAAAAACAATACGGGAAAAGCCCGCAGTTTGATGAGGACCAAAAGTACTTGCAAGTACCGGTCGTTAAAAGTGTGGAACGCTTATCAACTTTAACTTGAAATATCTTTCGGTAGGAAAGTTTTCATGCAAAATGTGATGAATTTACAATATATTTTGGTCTCGTCTGGCGATTTCAAGTGCTAACTCCATTTTTGTGGAAAAAGGTCATTATTTCCCTTTAACGATTTTGTTTCCAGCTCAGCCTCCCCAACTTGTCTGGAGAAGCCACACCCCTGAATTGTGCACCCTGCTCGTCGCCTGGAACCATGAAATGCGCTTGCATCGCAGCACCGGCGGACGTGAGCTCATTCTCATGGTGGAGAATGAGCTCACGTAGCATGGTGAAGCCGGGTGGGAACTGGGAGATCAATCACAGATGAAGTTGCATGTGAAACTATTTGTGCTTCGATCTAAGCTGAATCGTCTCGGGTAGAGCAGTGCTCTCAATAGGACTCTGGTGTGTTGTAGCCTGGTGTCCATGGGATCAACCAAGTGAACAAGTTGTGGCAGAAACGTAGGCACGCCATGGTAAGTGAGAGGATGCAGTGCAACTTTGACCTTGTCTTGAGAGAACCACCACCCCCATGTCTTTGTATATTCGAGCTCCTCTCGACAAAATTAAGGATTTTAGCAAACATTTTGACCAAAAAATGGGGCTGCGCCCGCCCCACCCCTTTCTAGGCATATTAGTTGTGGTTACGTGCATGGCCAGCCGGTCGGCCGCGCAGCGTGGGAGTGACGTGTCCGGGGGAGGGAGGGGGGGGGGGGGGGGGGGGTGGTCAGAAATACCCATCGGATCCATTTCCAATAAAATCCCTCGGATTTTGTATTGGCCCCGATACAAATAGCTTGAAGTAGACTAAATGGGATTTCCATGTTATGCACTAATATTAAATAAATCGCCCACAAAAAGATAAACAGCATGACAATGTATTTATGTCCTTCCGGCATGGAATTAAAGTAAAGTTATATTCGTTCGACCAATTACCACATTTGTGGAGTCTGGTATAAATGGACCGAATTTAATTAGGCTTGATAGAAAGTAATGAACTAAGATAATATTCAGATGTCCAATTATCCAAATACATGGATCTTGATTTGATCCCAATTCCACATGTTTACATTACTGATTACATGGAAGCCTGGCTACTGCAGTTACCTGTAAACTGTTTTCAAACGTTCGTTTGCCTGCGGCCGCACCTGATTACGCACTCGCGTGCATACTGCATTCGTGTTTGTGCGCCTGCATTCGTGTTTGTGCGCATGTGCACGTGTTAAATAAACGTCGCACATTACCTCAACATATATCGATTTATATCGATACATTGATACACCGATGCGCAATATCTGCAAGTTGTATGCAAACATGCACAATGCACATGTGCTGTTGCAGACGAGGGTTTTGAGACGGGATTGTGTAAGCCGGTTCCTTGTCCTGCGGTGGCCCTATCCTGTTGCAGACGAGGGTTTTGAGACGGGATTGTGTAAGCCGGTTCCTTGTCCTGCGGTGGCCCTATCCTGTTGCAGACGAGGGTTTTGAGACGGGATTGTGTAAGCCGGTTCCTTGTCCTGCGGTGGCCCTATCCTGTTGCAGACGAGGGTTTTGAGACGGGATTGTGGAAGCCGGTTCCTTGTCCTGCGGTGGCCCTATCGCGTATCCGTTCCGCTGGAGCGGAGCCTCTGGAGGAGTCCGGCGCAGGAAGCGAGGATAGCGGCGTCCGGCCGACGGAGTGTAGATGTCCCCTGACAGTCACAAGATCAGTAGGCGGGCAGAGGCGCTGTCGTGACCCGGGCAGGAGGTCCTCGGTCCCCTGTGTGTAGATGTCCCCTGACAGTCACAAGACCAGTAGGCGGGCAGAGGCGCTGTCGTGACCCGGGCAGGAGGTCCTCGGTCCCCTGTGTGTGGGTGTCCCCTGACAGTCACAAGACCAGTAGGCGGGCAGAGGCGCTGTCGTGACCCGGGCAGGAGGTCCTCGGTCCCCTGTGTGTTGGTGTCCCCTGACAGTCACAAGACCAGTAGGCGGGCAGAGGCGCTGTCGTGACCCGGGAAGGAGATCATCTGGGACCTGGCGCCGGCGCGATGGCGGCAAGTCGAGGCTGGGTGCCGCCGGTGTTTGTGCTGGCAGTGACGACGTTGATTTTATGCGGTGACGCCAGCCAGTTGGAGGAGAGCCTACTAAACGGGTGTCGATTCGAACCAAGTTACAGCAGAGCTGTTAGCATGGAGTGTGACTACAGTGGCATCCTCAACATCTCGGTAAGACACCTGCTTTAGGTTTAGTTCGTGGGAAAATATTAAATTGTTATCTTCCAGCGAAAATGTTTTCCTTTGTCGCCTGGAGCGCCTGCTATAGCTGGAGCGTCTGCTAGCAGTGGTCGGGGCAGTCATAATGAGCGGTAATGTGCTTTATTCTGACCCACCTGGTGCAATGTTTTATTGGGTTTAAAGGAAATAGTTCACCTTCAACATTAGTTTTAAACTGAGATAGCAGTTGTGTAGCCCGTGTTGGGAAACCCCTATTTGCAAGTTTTCTTGACTGAAAAGACTCCAGCCGAATATATTTGATCTTTGGCGAAGTAATGCGATGCTGGCGAAAGAATGTTTTACTGGTTCTAGCCCGGGCAGAGGCTATACCATCAGCCAATCAGCTTGCAGCTGGTGCTAGCAAGCGAACGCCGGCCGCCGGTTGGCACATCTCCAATGCGAGTCTATCCTTACGCGACTACTTTCGAATCTGATTGGCTGAACCATTTTTTTACATTGGCGTGACGTCAGGACTCTGACTCAGAGAGTATACATATAGTTTTGATAAACAATATTAATTTACGACCTTATGTCCTGAATCGGCGCGATATAAGGCCATTTTTGACAATATAAAAATACATTGTATTAAAAAATATAATCAAATCGTGTTTGGTAAAAAAATTCGAAGGTGAACTATTTCCTTTAAAAATGGCTATTAGATAAATCTGACGTGTTTTTGAAATGAGGGGGGAGGGGGTGGTAGTGCAAAACAATTTAACAATTTCCCTCTCAGGAGAGTGTGTGCTGCAATATTGGTCAGCCAGGGGCGTCCCGTGGGGGGGGGGGGGGTCTGGACCCCCGCCCCCACACTTTTAGAAGGCGGGTGGGGGATGGGTCAACCCCCACTTTTTGCGGGCACAATTAACAATTTATCGTAAAAATTGCCTTTGCAGCAGTCAAAATC
>JAXIVJ010013665.1:27500-36574 GCA_036785665.1 Chirona hameri
ATTTGACAGTGGCGCATAGGTGTCTCCAAGGAGGAGGGGGGGGGGGACAAACGGGTACAACGTGCTCCCGGAACCTGGGACTGAATACCTCTTGACATTGATACATATGAATATTTCAGGTTCGGAAAAATGGGGCAGGTTGATGAAATCGGATGCTCGCCTCGACACCAAACCTGCATTTTTTTTGCTGCAAAATATGATTTATTTTTTTCCTAGTAAAAGTCGTTTCTTAGGACGCGAACGTCTGCCACAAATACTTCTTCTCGAACTTTAAATATCTGGTGATGCCAATAGTCCAGGGCCGGTCCTTCTACATATTACAGCTGAGATGTAAAAATATAAAAAAATACATGCACCATATTTCCCACAAGGTAAACAAACTAGGCAGTAGGCAGTAACGGCATTTTAGTATGCTTTCATCTTTGTTAATTTAAAAAAAACTAGGCAGTACTTTAGTAATAATAAAAGAGACAAATACGGCGCAGTCATGACAAAATATGGCGCATTTATCTGGCATTGCTTTCAATATTTGTGCTGTTTTCGTATAACTTGGCTTGATTAGTGTTGAATAAGCCTATTTTATTTTCAAATGACCTTTACTGATGTGGCCCTCCACTTTTCAACACCATGACCAGGTATATCTTGTGCAAATAATGTTAGTCAGGCTCAAAAATTATAATCCTGACTTGTAGCCCATTTTGTTTAGGTCTATGATAATGTCTGCTCTTTTTCCAGCTCAGGATGATTGGTATGCTTTCAGACACAACATTTATATTATTGGTCAAATTATTCATTAAGTGTCAATTTCACCAACATATTTATACTCAAATTTTAACACATTTGGCCAAGTTAAGGGTGTATTGTAATATGTGACCTGTCCATTATCCAGAACTACGCACAATGTGAAAACTGAAATATGCTACACCTATTCTTGCTTTGCTCATGTGTTTTTATGTAAGCACCTAGATTGACATTTTGTGTGTCTGAAATTGACAAAAAGATACCTGTTCTTTAGTGTGTATGACCATTGACCTATATGTATGACCATTGTGTATGACCATTAACCCGGCAGTTGTGTTGGTACTGTGCCCTTTTCCTTTAATATTGTTGTTGCATCTAGAACATTTACTTTTTTAAAGTTGGGGGGTGCTGGATAACAAAAAAATGGGGGCTGAGTCACAAGTTGAGGGGGCTGAAGCCCCCTCAACTGAATATGATCCTACGCCCCTGTATATTTGTAGTGTCTCATTCTTCCCCCAGCCAAAATGACCAAAACACTTAACCCTATCTGACAGACAGTAAGTCATATTATTGGGGATGCAGATGAAAGACTGGGGATGCAGATCAGAACATTGGGGATGCACCTGCATCCCCCTAAGTATATAAAGTTACGCATGTGTGACAGGACACCTCATGTCCACTCAAACTCTGAGCAGCTTATGGACGTTTGAGGGAATGTTGTTTCAGTTGAACAACTGGTTGGTTTGGGTGCGAGGATTGCCGTATAGTGTGTGGGTGAAGTAGTGTGGGTGCCGTAGAGTTTTGATAATACCTTCGAAGACAGGATGATGAAGATAAATGTAAGGCGTTGCTATTTTGGCACTATGAATATTTCGTCATAAAGTGGACCCATCATATATTGCGTCCACTTATAAGTTCCGTGACGTCATAGCCGGGCCGCCGTGAACGCCGTCTTTACTTTCATCAATTAAGTGACACTTTTTGTCCCGTGTCTGGAAACGTATCCCGTGACACGAAATATACCGACACGTTTGTCTATTTTCCAAATTATAAGACTCAAGTCATTTCAAAGTGTATTGTTATGCCGTCTCTTTACTTGCATCGGTATCAAGGCCAGCCGTCGCCAGCTGGTGTGTAAACAAAGTTTGGCGATGGGCGAGGCGACGGAAGCGGTTAGATATTAATTATTGAAGTTATAATTACTTATACAAAGTGCTTGGGAGTTGGGGATGACATCCATAGTTACTAATGTAATATTTTACATCGATTGGTAGGTTTAGGGATTGACGTAGTTATAGGGTTTAACCCGCGCCGTGCCAGCATGGGCGTAGGAACAGGGGGGGGGGGGCGGGGGGGGGCAGCCGCCCCCCAAACATTTTTGATTTTAACATTACGTCTATGGGCGTTGCATGGAAGGAATCGACTTCAGAATGCCTCCTGCCCCCCCCCCCCCCCCCCCCCCCCCCGCCCCCAACTTGAGCATAGTTCCTACGCCCCTGCGTGCCAGTGCTCGGCACCACCTTCGCCGTGACGGGGGGGGGGGCGTATCGACGCCCCTCCCCCTCTAACTCAGTTTCTATGGGACGTACAGTTAGTCCCACTGGGTGGAACCCAGTGGGACTAACTGGGTTCCATATTAAGGTCACCAGAGGTCATCAAGGGTCAGATTTTCCAGTTTTAGGACTTCGCTCACAGGAACTATGATAGCTAGGAACAAACTAAAAAACCGCAATGGAAAGCTATTGAAAAATGCAATCGCAAAGGGGTCATCAGATTTAAACTCAGGTCAATAGTTTAGGCTCCAGAGGTCATCAAATGTCAAAAAGACAATTTTTTAGCAAAACAGTTTTCACAAATCTGTAGATATGATGCCAGACCAGGTTAGGTCAACATCGAAATTTGACCTCATGTCAAGGTCAAGTGGTGACCCAATTAGGTCATGTTGCACATTGAGAGACGAGCTTCGACGAGACAAACACATTGGTGCCCAGGGGTGTCGTTTTAAGAAAATGATTGGTAGGGCCCAACCGCTCCGCCGAAACCTAACCCTCAATTTGAGTTTCTCCTCGGATTTCAGGCACTTAATTTCGAGCTCCAGCCTCCAATATTTGTTTTAGTACAAAATAAGCAAAGGACACTTTTGTCACTACGACATCACCGGATTCAAATATCGTCACGGATGCATATTTTCGGGTTAAGGGGGAGGAAATTTTACCCTTTTGTCCATCCCTGTGACGCACAACCTTTATTCACATGGTGACCGGCTCACTGGTGGATCCAGCCTCTCTCCTTGTGCCTGTGGGGGTGGGGGAGGGGGCATCTTTTTATGGCAAAAAAGTACCCCTTTTTTCTCCGCGGATTTGCGCCGGTCACCTTATTTTGGTATTCAAACTTAAGACATTCACTTATAAAATTCACACAAAAATTGTTTTGTGGATTTTTCCCGATTTTTTTTGGGGGGGGGAGGGGGGGGGCAAAAACGCAAAATTTTGCAAATCCGAGATAGCCAGTTTGAAGAGAATGTCATTTCCTTTCTTTTTACATTTTTTTGCCATTTGCATCCAACTCGATTTTCTACGATTTGTCAAACATTTATCGTTTTTCCACAAAAAAATGGCATGCCATGACGTCATTAAAACGTTATTACATCCGAAGGTGCGACATCAATTTCACTGAAATTTAATGCGAAGACGTATAAATTGATGCGGCATAAAGTACTGAAAGGTTCACGTTGATATCTATCATAGTTTTCAAGTTATTGAGAAAATCCGGGAGGAGCAGATTCTGCCCCCCCCCCCCTCCCATCGGGGCGCGGGTTAAGTGTCACCGGGGCTGCTTGAGTTGCATCAGGTGCACCGTTTCGTCTATCATTGAAATAAAGGGATACATAAAAACTTCAAATTAAATCACTCGAGAGAGAGAAAAATCGTGTTCATGAAGTTTTCTCCTAAGCTCATTGTTTTTCACGTCCAATGCAGGGAACGCATGTTGGGGAATACTTGTATTGAATGCCCCCCCCCCCCCCCAGATTCCTGTGGGGGGAGGGCATTTGCTCCTGATGCCCCCCCCCCCCCCCCCCTGGATCCGCCAGTGGACCGGCTCAAGTGCAACTTTTCGATAAAACCGACACCCAGCCCAGACCGGCACAGCAGTACGCTGATGTAGGTTACCCAGTCCAGCATGGAATTATAAAATAGTACATGAGGGCGGTATCATATTTTCTGCGGAATCGAGGTCTCCCTGTTTATTTTTTTTTACCCGAGGCGCGAAAGCGCCGCGGGAAAAAATCAACAGAAGACCGAGATTCCGTGGAAAATATAGCGCTCGAGTGTTCTATTTATTTTACTATTAGCCGTTTTTATATAAACACGTTCATTTAAAATATATATGCTTTATGACATTTTTTCCAGAATATTTGGGATTCGATATGGATTCAAACGTCAATGAAAGCATTGAGAAATTTATAAATATACGTCTGGCTTACGTCTGGTATCGCCGAAATACCCTAGGGCCGGAAAGTGATACCACATTGCTTCCCGTTGTAAATTTCAGCGGGCCGAGAGCTGATACCAGAAACACGTGCTAATGTTGGAAACATACCCCGGCATACGGTAAATTTCGTTTTTTTTTGTACGGGATAAAAGCGACGCATTTATATTTAAGCAAGTACATTAGCCCGCGCCGTGCTGGGGGGGGTGTTTTGACCCCCCCCCCCCCCCCCCCCCCTCTCAAGGTTTTTCGAGGATAGCGGAAACGGCGGCGCGCAGCGCCGCCGTTTTTGGCACAGCTGTTTGGGCATCAATTACCCACATTATGCAAAATTCTTGACCTCGAGTCATCTCAGGTCAGGTCACCAAACCAGGTCACGTGGCCCCACCTCCCAAAAACGTTTGATGTCGTACCGAAGTCGCAGTTCTTGGATTATCGGTTTCACACTTGCATGATTTCATAAGGTCATATATATTTACAATTCGTTTGTCTTGGATTTTGATATCAGTGACCTAAGGCCGGGTTAATTTCGTGACCTCCCATTATAAGTCATTGGGGGAACTATTCTAATTCTTCCTGTTCCGAGGATACGCAAGATAACAGTCCAATTCCTTCTGGATCATGTTATCATAGACCATTATTGATGTCCTAGGTGCAATTGTTGGTCAGTGACCCCTATATGGTCAGCCTAGGTAATCCGAGGTCACCAACATTGCTGTGTCAATAACTCCGACATAATGAGGATAGAGAAGTGAAACCGCCCCTGTAGCTCAGTTGGGAGAGTGCCGGACTTCTGACGTCGCCCGGTAGTGGCAGCCCGAGTTCGAGTCGCTTCGGCGCTCGCTATTTGCCCCTGACTGGGATGGCCTGTGGCCAGTGGCAGCGGCCGCACTCAAGGTCAGGTGACGTCAGAGGGCGGGGCGGACCGTGTCCAGGTATGTCGGGCACGTACAACTTTCGCTTCTAAATTCTGCCGGACGCCAGGAATTGTTTGATCGGGTGGTGGGGTCAGGGCCTGCGCAACAAGCTATGCTTAGCACGAGACCTGACCTCGGAAATCCATCCATTCAAAAGGTTCTTCTTCATCCATTCAGGAGGCATTGGTGGGGCTAAATTAACATTGGTAGGGTATGGGCCCTACCCGGCCTATAGAAAGCGACGCCCCTGTAATGGTGCCAGTTTCACTTCTCTATCTTGATTTTGTCAAGAGTTATTGGCAAAAAGGTGTTGGTGACTTCGGGTGAACTCATCTGACCATGTAGGGGTCATTGAACAAAATTTGCACCTGGAACTTCAAGAATGGCCTATTATAACATGATCCAGAAGGAATTGGGCTGATATAATTCGTATCCTCAGAATAGGAAGCATTTGATTATTTCCCAATTGACTGATAATGGGGACGTCACGAAATTGACCCGACCTTAGGTCACCGATATACAAAATTGGAGATATACAACTGTAGGTACTATTGCCATTTTGAACTCCTGTAAGTACGAAATAAATCGGCCAAAAACTGTGGCTGTGGGACCACCGGAAACATCCCCCCCCCCCCTCCGAGTGTCCGTCCAGCCTCCCCGGTAAAGAGGAGGGTCCCGTCGAGTCTCCCAGGCGCAGAGGAGTTTCCGTCCAGGCTCCCCGGTACAGAGGAGGTCCGGCTTCCCCGGCAGAGAGGAGGGTCCGTCCAGTCTCCCCGGTACAGAGGAGGGTCCATCCAGCCACTCCGGCATATAGGAGTTTCCGTCCAGCCTCCCCGGTACGGAGAGGGTCTGTCCAACCTCCCCGGCAAAGAGAAGGGTGGGACCATCCTCTCCGGCACATAGGAGGGTCCGTTCAGCCTCCCCGGCACAGAAGAGGGTCCGCCCAGCCTCTCCAGCAAAGAGGACGGTGGGTTCAGCCTCCCCGGTAGAGAGAAGAGTCCGTCCAGCCTCACCGGTACAGAGGGGGGTCCGTCCAGTGTCCCCGGCACAGAGGAGGGTCTGTCCAGCCTCCCCGGTACAGCATAGGGTCCGTCCAGCCTCTCCAACACAGAGGAGGGTGGGTCCAGCCTCCGCGGTACAGAGGAGGGTCTGCTTAGTCTCCCCGGTACAGAGGAGGGTCCGTCCAGCCCCCCCCCCCCCGTACAGATGAGGGTCCGTCCAGTCTCCCCGGTACATAGGAGGGTCCGTCCAGCCTCCCCGGTAGCGGAGGGTCCGTCCAGCATCCCCGGTACAGAGTAGTGTCCGTCCAGCCTCCCCGGTACAGAGGAGGGTCCGTCCAGCTCCGCCGTCCGAGGAGGGTCCGAGGAGGGTCCGAGGATGGTCCGCCAGCCAGGTGGTCAGCGGTTTCGTTGCCGTCGAGGTCCGCGTGCTCGGTCACCCACTGTGGAGCGACTCCAATCCCGGCGGTTCTCGAAGACGGGCAGCAGCTACCACACCTCCGCGGCCAGGGCCGTCTTCTGACATGCTGGTCCTCGCTCCAGTTTCTTCAGACCGGATCTGGAGTCGGTCAGGTGGCGGATTGATCGGACACGGCCAGCTCCTCGCCCGGGAGGTCGACCACCAACTTCAGGTCCTCCCGCATCGTAACCAACTCGGCCCGCAAACTGCTCCACCCCCACCCCCATTCTCCGGCGGGGCTCCTCGCGGTTTAGGCAGTTGAAGTGGATCAGCATGCTGGCTCCCCCGCACAGCGCACTGGACGAGGAAAAGCCTTGTGCTTCAATATGCTCCCTATTATCACGTCAGACCGTGTTGGCTTGACCGTATCCTTGACCCGTGCTCTCTCACAGGAACGTCGTCAATGGCTAATGAAAGGCGGCAGCAGGACGGCCTCACCTGTGGACGCGACCAAGTCACCCAAGTCCTACACCCAAGTCTGTCTTTCAAGTCTGTCGCTGTCACCCAAATCCTACACCTTGATGAACAATAACTAGAGTGGGTGCCAACCACATTGGGCACAACATAAACGTCCACCGGTCGTTTTTTCGGCTGCCCAGCGAGCTGTTGCAGGTGGCGAAGGTCAGGCAGCTGTTACTGGCCTCCGAGTAGGGGCGAATCCACGAGTACGCAGACAGAACTCTTCAATATATCAACGTCGAAGGTAATGTGCATGTTTACGACCTTTGTCAACACATAGTATTCTTCTACTAAAAGTATTGGGTGGACAACTCAATGTGTTTGTGACTATATTGACGGAAATTTGTCACGACGGTAAATTCGTCGATGGACGATTATTTATGATTTTGATTGTGTTACCTGCAATAGCTTTATCTAATACATGCGTTATCGATGACGGAAATATGAATGGCATTGTCATAGCGACATTGCTTGTTTGAAAGAAAAATACTTCTGCCTTAACAGGTTGTGTCCTTTACAAATATTATACTTTGTGCTCACTTTGAAGTGTTGTGAGCCGTCCTGAACGATATAAGGTGATTATTAAAACTTCGCTCAATAGCAAAGATGTTTATCTAACCAATCTACCTGTGAACGGTAAATGTGACTGTACATGTGACTTATATGCTTTCAGAGCTCATAGATCACCTTGAGTGATTCCGATGACAGGGACCTGACAGTGACAGGCAGACCTGGCAGTGACAGGCGGACCTGGCAGCGACAGGCGGACCTGGCAGCGACAGGTGGACCTGGCAGCGGCAGGCGGATCTGGCAGCGGCAGGGGGACCTGGTAGCGTCAGACGGACATGGCAGCGGCAGGTGGACCTGACAGCGGTGGTTGCGACCTGGTAGCGGTAGCTGCGACCTGATAGCGGTTGCTGCGACCTGGCAGCAGTAGCGGCGACCTTTTAGCGCCGGGTGCGTCCTGGCAGCGGTGGCTGCGACCTGGCAGCGGTAGCTGTGACCTGGTAGCGGTAGCTGTGACCTTGTAACGCCGGGTGCGACCTGGCAGCGGTAGCTGTGACCTGGCAGCGGTAGCTGCGACCTTGTAGCGCCGGTGCTACCTGGCAACGGTGGCTGCGACCTTGTAACGCTGGGTGCGACATGGCAGCGGTGGATGCGACCTGGTGGCGGTAGCTGCGACCTTGTAGCGCTAAGTGCGACATTGCAGCGGTGGCTGCGACCTGGCAGCGGTAGCTGTGACCTTGTAACGCCGGGTGCGACATGGCAGTGGTAGCTGCGATCTGACCTCTCACTCGCAGACAGTGAATATACGTTTAATGCATTATATCGTGAGTGTGCACTGTCTGCAGTGATGTTCCTTCGGAAATATCTCGTGACTTTTACCCAGGTCCTCACCTCGACAATCAACAACTAGAGTTTGTGGCTAACCACCTTGAGCTCCCCGCCCTACCCTTCTCTGTTTACCTTGCCCTGTGCTGCCTTCCCTGCCCCGCTTGCCTTACCCAGCACTACCTGACCCTGCCCTGGCCCGCTTGGTCTGCTCAACCTGAAGGGTGGGGTGCGGGTAGGTTGAAATCCGACAAAATCCGACATGTATGATATATCTGACAAGATCCTACAAGAAACACCGCAAGATTTTGATGTGTTTTAACGCTGCGTGTAGGACTAGGACTATGTAGGATACTTTTGCGATTCTGTGCAAGCCAAACTGCAGGATCATGTGGGACCATCCATCACAAATTCGTGTACGAAAAGTGTATCAAAATCTTGCAGGACGTTCTTGCAGAAACGTGCAGGGTAGTCCTGCAGGATTTTTTTTTACTTGCAGGAAAATTCAAAATGTTAAGCATTCGTTAGATTCAGATCGTTAATACTTTTCGATCGGCGCATGCTGCGTCCAAATAGAACATTGGTTTGGAATGTACACGCCTTTCCTAATTTTACCACTTGATATTTTGTATTCTTCAATATTTAGAAGACTCGATATTTTGTTGCCCCGGCCGGTCA